>JAUTDX010006500.1:0-23692 GCA_030844895.1 Ambrosia x helenae
ATCAAAAACAGATGGCAATTCCATGGGATAATAGAGGCATGCACAACCAGGCTATCAATCTCGACACTTATGATCACAAATTCAGAGATGTTGTCGCTTGGATCAGGCGAAGCAGAATCGGATATGCTGTGGAACACAATCTGACAGTCTACGTAGATCACGTTGAAGATTTTTGGAGATCCGCAAGACATGAAGTCGTCGATGGTGTTAAAAGAATCAATGCAACTGTCCGAAAAAACCCGTGATTATCACCGAAGACACAAACAGAAGGGTGTTAAGGCTTGGAGATCAACATGGAACCGTCAAACACTTAGTCAAACCTGGTCTTCTGAAAGAGTTCAAGAAAATGGGTACAATGAAGAATTCGACAAACGGAGTGACATCAAGAAAAGTGAGCTGACTTGAGACTGGAAACTAATCTGCCACGTATTCACCATGGCTCTCTGCCATAGAAAAGGAGAATACAATGCACTCAGTCCGGAGTGGTCTAGTGCAATGATCAAAGTCTGCAAGAATGAAACGTTCAACTTGTCCGGGATGATCTTTGACTACATGGTGAAGAACGCCCAAGCTGATACAAAGTTTGCCATGTATCCTAGATTCGTGCAAATGATGATAAATGCACAACACGAGAACCTGCCTCATGATGGAGTGTACAATTTGCCAGAACTGGAATATTTTTTCACTGAATGCAACATTGTTGATTGGGAACCAATGTACGAGTGTATGTATCCAGCTCAAAGGTATTCCGGAATCAAAGCACTATACAACAAAATTCAGCAAAAGAAATGAGAAGTGGCGGAAGCAGTCTCAAAGTTGCCGCTGAATCTGTTCCTTCTGAAACCGCTGCACCACAACTGAAGAAAGAGCTCGAGAAAGGGCAAGAGGTAAAAGGCTGGCAACTGAAGAAGCCCCCTCTTAGGTCACAAAGAAAAGGAGGCTAGTCTGTTGTAGAAGGCAGGGAATCACTGACTGAAGAACAGCTGGAGATGGCACGTAATTTACAGAAAGTTGCTGAAATCAAAAAGGCTGAGAAAAGAAAACGAAGAGAGGGTTTACCTGCATCTGAAACTCCGGTGGTGGTGACAGAGAAGTAGTAGAAGATGAGGAGATCCTTGAGTCTATGTTCGGTGTTCAGGATCGACCGGGGCCATCCACTGCTAGGGCTCAAATTCCCAAGGCTCCAGCAAAGAAACCAACAGAACCGTCCTCTTCAGCTCCTGCTGCACGATGTCCCAAACCTGTGCATCAGGAACTATATGAGACTCTGGTGAAAGAGGTCGGTAAAACTGCTGCTAAAGAGCTCTGCACCCTGAATAGCTCGGTACACAACAATCAGGAACTCAAAAGAAAGCTGAAAAAGTTGAAACACAAGAATAGGAACCTTGAAAAGATTGTTAAAGATCAAAGATATCTCATCAAATTCCAGAAAAATGTGCAAAGGAAGATGTTCGACATGATTCAAGATCTGCGGAAACAACAGAACATTGAACCGAGCATGTCATCTGATGAGTTGTTTGATTTCGGAAAGTTTCTAGAAGAAGAAAAAGAAAGAGAAAGAATAGCTGAAGAAAGTGATGTGGATGAAGTAAGTGAAGATGAGATGCCGAGACTTTCATTGAGTTTGGTGAAGAAGAGCAACTGTATATGAAATGACTGATGGTCACAAAATCAGTCCATGGCTTCCAAGAAAAGGGTCACTGTTCCAGCCTATCATCAAAACATCCACCACACCAAAGAAGCTCATCAAGAAAAGATTATTTCGTGGAAATACGATGAATCAAAGAGTTTGTTCGTGATTAAGCTTCGAGGGGGAGTCATTCAACACTTTAAAAGTCAAAATGACTTGCAATCTCTCCCTCGTTGGGACATAAGGGAGCTCAACAGGGCACACTTTCATCAATCCCACCAAACAACTCCATTGGAACCTTACTTGCAAGAATGACAGAAAGAGAATGTGCTTGTGCTTTCAAAGTTTTCAAACCCCAAAAGCCTAAACGTCGCATTTCAAAGAAAAGAATTGATCCTGGTACTGGAGTAGGTAGGATTACTTATGTGATAGATCCTCCTAAGGTTGTGACAAGGATTCCAATCCGTGAAGAGCTTCCTGTTATGTTGAAAGATTTCAAGAAATGGTTCTATGACAGTCTGACATGTGAAGCAGTGATCAAGTCAAAGGATAATGCTGAGATTATGAGACTATTCGATCCAGTGGTTGTCTGTCTTCGCTCTTAATTTGTCAGATATGAATATGCTGTTTGCCAACCAGATCAATGTGGGAGCAGGGCACGCACTTTTTGAGGAAGTTGTACTATTCAAGAGAGCAGTCGATCGTGCTATGAAGTTGAAGCAAGAACTGCTAGATGTGGTGAACAGAATCAATGCAGCTGACATTGCCAAAGAACAGAAGGAAAGAGCTGCAAAAGAAAAGGCTACTGAAGCTGCTGCTGCATAAGAAACTCAACCTGAGGTGATTGTTCAAGAACCTGCAGCAGTATCTGATCCAGAACCACCTGTTCAAGAAGCACCTGAAGCAAAAAAGTGTTCCAGAACCACCCGTTATTCAAGAAGAACCTACTGCTGTTATTGATCAAGAACCCCCTGTGTAGGAAGAGAGAGAAGGGGGAGGCAAGCGACGTGTCAATTGACTGAGACAGAGAAAGATCTAGTAGCTGTGGTCTATGGGAGTATTGTTGGGTTCAGTTGAGACCACAGTTACCAGAACAAAGACTTTTGATAGGTTATGATAAGTTTTGTAAGCCAAGGGATTGAATATGTAATTAATCATAGTTTTGGGAGAAACCCTAAAGGCCTGCGCACTTAAGGACGGGCCTTGAGCACTTAGCTAAGTGCGCATGCCCATCTGACTAGTCTATATATAGAATGCTTGTTGCAGCTCATTAGGTTAGGGTTTTCGTCATCTTTGATAGCACAAGAGATAAGGGTGCGTACTTAATGTGTATTCCATGGTGTATCAATGTTATTATCATTAATGGAAGTTTGAATCTCTTTATCTTGTGTGTCGGTTTTACAAGTTTTTATCTAGTTTCTTAGTTTTACAAGATTCAATCACTTAAAACACCTAATCAATAGGTGTTTCTAAGTGATAACAATCTCTTGCACTAACAAGATCTAGTATTTGGGACTTACAAACGAGTTGCTCCTTGACTATTTTTCAGAGATTCCACCAAGTTGCCATGGCCACAAGCACTACTGCGTCTCATCAACTTCCCCCGCTGAAACTCCGAATCAATCCACCTCCGATACATCTCAGACACCAAGAAGTTCGACTGAGCTTGATTCACCATCAAAGCATCTCCCAGATCATCATCCTTTAACTTCTTATAGTGGGCATGATCAGCCGGAGTATTCAGTTAAACAACATCATTTCTTATGACAAAGCAATCACCACTCGAGACCCATTCTTCAAGTCCCAATCTGGGACAAAAACATCTTCGGCTGTGGACGGATCGACCTCCATGACGTCATCCAAATGATCTACAAGGTGTAAACAGGATCAATGTTTCTGTTTCAAACCAACAAGTAGAATATGACGCAACCATATTCATTCCCCCCACTAGTTTGAAAGACAGAGACGCAACCAGTAAACTACTGGGTGTAGACATTGACAAACCACTTGCGCCCTCAGTTGTCAAGGTTTGGACCGGGCTGTTAGCAATATCATGAAAAACATCATCACCTTTCTTATCACCACCACCAAGCTCAGTCTCCGAACATCCATGTAGATCGGCTCGCTATCTCGAGAAGACTTACCACAAGTCATGTGTAAATCAAAATCATCTAGGATATTGCCTTTGGAAGAACCGAAAGAAGGAGGAATACTAGAATGAACAAACTTCACTTTCTTCGGACTTTTCTTCTTCTTGGAAGGCTTGCACTTCCTCTTCCGGCCTTAGCATTCAAATCTAAGGATACATCCTCCTCAACCTCCTCGTCCATCGCAAGAACACTCGAAGAACTAGCAGCCTTCAAAGGAACAGTTCCAGAGAAAACATGACCAATAGTTTCACCACCTTCACCTACCTCACCCTGTGGCCAACTACCCTTACCACTTGCACCTTCACCTTCGACCATCTCCTGGTATCACCATCGGCACCAACAGGCCGGATAGGGGACTGCAGTTTTCTCAATCTGTTGCAGAATAGGCTTGTTCGTATCCAGTGGCTTGCTGGTCAGCGAAAGCTCCGAATCATCATAATCCTCGAATTTCAAAGCAGCGAGCAGCGACATCTCTTCAAGGCAAAAACAAAATAAATGTTATAATTTGCACCAAATAAACAGGTCGAAGGTCAGGGAACGATCCTCAGCCTTATCTTTATACATGATAACGGGCCACCGATCAGGTTCATCCCATATCCTACTGACACCTCCTAACAACAAAATATGCTCCGGATATTTTTTAATGTTTGATTTATTAGCTACAAGCTTCTGGTACAGAGCTGCATCATAAGCAAAGTCGGCTGGAAGTTCCCACTCAAAATGGCATACCCTCCCCAAACTAAAGGGATTCATTTGAGAAAAATGAACCCATGAAACAAGAGAACCCTAAACAGAAACTTTGTCATAGGAACTCGGTAATTTGCAAAATCACACACTCGTGTGTAAAAAGCAAACTTACTAGCAAGGGGAGGGTAGATGGAACAGTCAGGGGCCGGGAGTTCTGGGTTCAAGGTTATTCTATAATCTATCAAAAATTTATCAAGTTTGCTTTTTTTGATAAAGTGGAAAAACTAACGTCCATATTATCCTTCCCCATGATAATCGATAGAAAAAACAGAACCTTGAAAGAGAATGAAGAAGGAACGAACCTGTAGTGGGATGGATGAAACAGGGGATCAAACTTAAGGAGCAATTACAGTAGTAAAAGTGGAAGGTGAAAAGATTTGGTGGAAAGTAAAACAAAAAGAAAAAAATAAACCCTCTTTTACAATGTGAGAGAAAACCCTAAATCTGGGACAAGTGTCAAGATCCCAACAATTTAAAAAAGTTGTCAGGATTGATCTAATGGCTAAGAAGATCTCGAGACAACCTCCACGTCCTATCCAGAATACATGGCAAAGGACGCGTCCACGTGCTTCGTGCTTCGACCATAAAGACAGCTGGTAAGCAGTAACGAGGACCGTCCAACTCCACTAAGTTGTAAACCAACTTATGGACTTAGGTGGACATGAAGAGGTATAGAACTTCACCTCCAAACCATGTCACCATAAGACCCAGGGAAGCTAAAGTTCCTCCTGGTAGCTGTTGATTATTTCACCAAGTGGTAAGAGGTTAGGCCATTAGCTACCATATCCAGGAGGCAGGTGATAAACTTCGTGTGGGAACAAATAATTTACAGATATGGGCTACCCGGGGAGATCGTTACGGACAATGGAAAGCAATTCGCCAACAAGCCGTTCAGCACCTGGTGCCTCGAATTAGGCATCAAGCAAGTATTCAGCTCGGTAGCCTACCCCCAGTCCAACGGGCAGGTTGAACGCATGAACAGAAGCATTGTCGAAGGTATTAAACCCGTGAACTCACCAAGCAGCCTGGCTCCTGGCGGGGCCAGGCTCCTCTTCTTCTGAACAACAAGCTTGTAGGAGGGAGCTATGTTGAGTGAGTGTTCAGCCAGATGTCTTGGGACCCCAGTCATGTCCCCTGGGCACCAGGAAAAACACGTCTTTATTCTCCTGCAAAAGATCGATTAGTTCACACGTAACCTTTCCTGGGAGCAAATTGTTTACTTTAATGGTCTGCTCCGGGAGGCAGGGTTTATGCTGACTTCCCGTACAGGATTACTGCCTGGTGTCTTTATCTCCCGAGGGTCTTTGGCCTCCTCTACGGAGGCTATAAGCAAGGCTTCAGCAGAAGGTTTCAGTGTTGCTGATACTATGGCACCGAAGGTAGCGATGCCCATCCTCCCGATGAGAACGGTATAGCTTGAAGGTTACCTGATTACTGAGAACGTCAGCTCTTCTGTTCTTGACAAGTCTCTATCCCTGAAGCAGACGCTCAAGGTGAGCTTCCCTAAGGGATGTACACGTTCCCCAGAGAAACCCACAAGGGAAGCATCTGACGGTTTGAGTTTGGATTTTATCTCCGGACTTGGTGCCTCGAAGCATCGTTCATACATTACTTCCGATGAGACACCACAGTCCATATATACCCTGTCCACCGGGAATCCATCCAGTTCGGCTTCTACTATCACTGGGGTAACGATAAGCTCATCTGGGGCAGGGGGGAGACAAATGTATTGCTTGTTCCAGGTTTGGTACGAGCCCTCTTGATCTGTTGGGTCCCCTCTTGTCTGATCATGTTGACCTCTTTATCTTTCTTCCCATCTTCCTTCCTCCCTTTAATGTACTTGTACAGGTGAGCCAGCTCACCGGACTTAACAGCCTCTTCTATTCTCTTTTTCAGTTGATAGCAATAATTAGTGTAATGCCCAGTATCGTTGTGGAAGGCGCAATGCTTACTGGCATCTCTCTTATTAGCTGGTTTGGACAAAGGTCTGGGAGGTCGGAAGGTGTATTTGACCACCTCAGTAGAAAGTATCTCCTGAGGTGTCTTGGTGAGGACAGTGAACACTTGTCTTTCTCTATCGTGATATCTCCCCGATCTGGGAGACCGCCTCCATTCCTCATATCTTCTAGGTTCGAATGACCTGCCAGGTCGCCTTTCGTAATAGGGCTGGAGCCCAGGTCTTCGGGAGCTGGACGAGCTGTCTCTCCAGCTCCGTCTGTCCCGTTTCCTGGTGTCCTGCCGAGTGAGAGCTTACTCTCCCCTAAGGAAGGCTTCTGCTCTCTCGAAGGCTTCCTCCATGGTTTGAGGAACATCTTTAAGAAATCTTCTTAACAACTTTTTGCGACGAATGGTTCCCATGAATCCGACACTCGGATCTTCTTTGTAACTCCACTATATTGTAGGCCTTCCCTTTTGTACCTTTCGATGAGGCTTCGGAGATCCTTATGTTCCCCCTGCTAGATCTGGTGTAGTATAGCAGCATCTTTGGTACATTTCCCTTAGGGGGTTAAAGTTTGATGTGAAGCTCCTCCTTAGATCATCGAAAGAGGAGATGCTCCAAGCTCGGAGACCACAAAACCATAGGCGAGCTGGTCCTACCAAGGCTTGCATAAACATATGGCAGCATTCAGCGTTGTTCCACTTCTCCATAGTGGTTGCCCTAGAGAAGACATTCAGGTGATCATCGGGGTCTTCGGTCCCATCGTACCTTTTTATGTTAGCCGGCATTTTGATTTTATTAGGGAAGTCAAACTGGGCTATGTGCTCAGAAAAACATTCCAACGACTTGGGACGGTATGGCTATGAGGGGGTAGCCTCAATTCTTATTTCGGTCGCAGAGGTGAGAACAGGAGGTTGGGAGGTTCCCAAACCCTAACCTCCAGGAAGGGACGTTCCTGGTACTTGGTTTAGGGGAGGTGGAAAACTGCCATGGGTAACCTCCTGGCCATGTAAGGAAATACGGCGGTACATAAGGTGAGTATTGAGGATGTGAGTAGCTGGGGTACGTTGTTCCTGAAGGAAAGACAGGACTCCCAGCAGGACAACTGACTCCCATTAGAGAGGCGGCCACAACACTTCTGGCTAGGGTAAAGATCCCAAAGCTTCCTCATAGGAGAGTGGTGTTGAAGACGGTAGGGAAACCCGTGTGCCTTTTAATAGCTGCTCAACCGTGTACTCTTGGACCCTGGGGGAGAGTACGGAACTACTGGGGCCTCCTCCTGAAAAAATACCTCCCTAATCATTCAAATAGGGATGATGGTTCGTGCTGGCTCGTCGGGTGACTGGTGATGTGGTGGATCCAATCAATGGAGGACCAGGTGAGAGGTAACAGTAGGTTCTTCATCATAAGACAACCTGACCCTCACACCTCGGGATCTCTCCTCCCGTACGTAGCCGTTCAGGAGGTCTCGGAGTTGCAAGTAATTTCTTCGTACTCCCTCTGGGATGATATCTATATGCTCAATAGGTAACAACATGTATAGGGCTAAGAGTGTGTTGGTTTAGAGGATCCTCAAGCTCCTTGAAGGACCTGCACAAGGTAACAAACACCGTTAGCCTTAACGCAGAAGGGGGCCTCCTACGTTTGGACTCCGGCGTGAGAATAAGTATATATTCGTTTGAAGGTGGGAAATAATGAAGTAGAAAGTGTAAGAGTAAAGTGAATTAGTGTGGAGTGAATGTGTGGAATGACAACCTAAGGGTCTCCTTATATAGGCAGTGGAATTCTGCCCAGGAGCTCCCTTATGGTAGCCTTCCTACTATACCTGGTAAAAGTTGACTCTCTATATGGTCCCTGCAGTGAGACTTTGCCCATTGGGTATGTTTTCAGCTTTTACTATTTCCTAGGTCTTACTTGGAGCTGTGTGATGTTTTTGTCTTGACCATAGTAAGAAGCCAAAATACATTTTTATGTTTCCAATGAAGTTTACTGTTTGCTTTCTGCTGTAGAGTTCCCGTATGGCAGGCACGCTGCCCTACGTTGGTTATTCAGCTCCATTAAGTCAGTCAAATCTTAATGCTTTACATCGCCTTATTTTTGACAAGGGACTAAACGTGGTCGTTTTAGGACCCACGTCATCAGTTAGAATATAAATAAGGTGAAAGCTAACAAGTGTTGGATGTGTTGCTTCGGTAATACCATTTGGTCCGATGACCTGACTCAAACTTGTTGCTCCGGCACCACTATTCGGGTCCGGCTATAATTTTGCTTGATGGTACCATTCGGGTTCGGATAACATTTTTTGCTCCCACTGAATCGGATAGCCCGGGTAAAACATTTTGAGTTGGATTTTGTATCATGTTTAGAACTAGACTATTTGCAAGCACATTGCTCGGTTTCTCCGAGCAATTTAACTTCATCTCCGTCTCAGTAGTGGTTTGTCTTTAGCACGCCTCACCGGATGGCACCTTTTAAAGGTAAACAAACCATCGTAAGCAAGAACGTTTTGAACAAGAACAAGAGTAGAAGCGAAGGGGCTCCAAAATTTACACATCCCACACTATGTACGAAGGAGTTTATTTACAAGTTGATTTCCCTTGATAAAAAAATGTCCAATGGGCAAGTATATATTCGCCATCCCTACTAGAATCACATTTATACACTTTCGTTAGCATAAGGCATAATCTCAAAAGTTTATCATTGGAGCATAGAAGTCTTGATTTGTAATATGCTGATTTATACTCGTGAGATTTTTAGCATAAAATGTCATTTTACTATTTTACCAGAGGTTTCTAATCTACCCTTGTGTGATTCCTGTGTTGAATGCACTTTTCTTCTTTCTCTTTCCTCCCTTATTCTAAAAGGGAAAAAAGAGAAAAGAGGGGGCTGTTATTTAATTGTATCTCTAATATTTATTTGCAAGAATATCACCTTTGAGCTTCTGCACGAGAATACTTTATCCATATGAAGCGCCTAACGATATGTTGGTTGGGCGCGAGCTAATGGTCCATACCGGATGGCTCCTCGCTAGTCCTTTTTGTCGAACGAATCCATGACAAGATCCTATGTTGGACAACTTACTGGAAGCTCCAACTTTAAGTAATGACATTGGATTTCTACTCAAACGAAGACGTACCATATACAAGTGTATTGGTTAGAGTCCCTGTAACGACCAAAGTTTTCAGAATCATTTAAAACTATATTCATACTAATATTAATTGGCATTTGAACCACTAGTTAAGTTCAACTTGAAACTTCATTGTCGAAATTGTAAATGAAATACTAAAATACGGAAAAAGAAAATTATTAAGGTTTTCAAATTAAGTATCTATTTAGTAAAGCAAATGAAACTAAAACATAGGAATATAAGGTTAAAAGATATAATTAAATAGGATATATCTTAACGAGTCATGACTAGTATATAAGATCTAGAGGAGTATTTAGTGTTATAGGAAACCATATAGTAATAATAATAAAATATATTATATTTGAACCCTAATCCGTTTTTAATGAAACTTAGGTTAACGAAAAGATAAAAAATAACTCGTCTTTGTAGTATATTCGGAATTTACTAAAACGTAATAGGTTAAAAGTTATAAAAGAAAAACGAGTTAAGCAGCTTAAATTAATTAATAAATTAATAAAAATAAATAATAATAATAACTATTATAATAATAAAATAAGAATGAGTTGGATATTAATCCATACCCACGTATGTATGTATAAAAAATGAGATTAGGATTTAGGATCAACAACATCCTACGTAGGATTGGATAAAATCAAACTAAACTTGGTGACCACGTTTCACGCCTATAAAAGGTGATTGCCGAATTTGTTTTTTTTTTTTTCCATTCATTTAACTCTCACACACTTAGAGCCAGTGGAGCTACCTACATGTATGTTAGCCTACCCACATTACGTTTATACGACGATATCCGATCGAGTGAATGTCGATACTACAGTCTTGCACTGAATAAGAGCGAAACGGTCCTGACACTGAATAAGAGTCGGACACAAGTATTGATAGTCTATCTCGTGATTTTCGTATTAAATACAATGGGATATGCTAACCTATTGGGTTCTTTTTTTTAATAAAAATTAAGAGTTGCTTGCCAAAAGGCCACCCTTATCACCTCTTTTAAGATAATTACTAAAGCCCATAAACAAGTTTGCACTGGTTTGGAACATTAAAGGTACAGATTCTTACCCCCACTCTTGATTAATTTCATATTCATTTTTTAAATAAACCCTTAAATTTTATATATCTTTGCAAACTCCTCACGTCTTTCAAACATCGATTCATTTGGCTGTCCGTTCATTTCATATTTGTATTATAAAGAGAGAAAATAAAGCTTAGGAATAAATATAAAAATGTTGGGTAAACCCAATTAACCATGTTAGTTTGTATTTCAATACTTAAGTTAGTTTGTCTAATGTTTTGCACCTTTGACAAGAAATGAATGGAATTATGTCTTTCTGAACCAATGCTATTGTGGCACGTCAGCCCATCCGGGTTCTGGTGTTACAGTTATGGTATCAGAGCAAAGGCTTTTTCCTATAGAAAACTTGAACATAGTAATTAAGGCATGTGAGGTTTGGGTAGATTTAAGATAGGATTTAACTTGGTATCCATCCTTACTTCTTGTTCGTTCTATATTCATATCCACGTGTCTATACTAGTAGGTAATCCGTCATCGTCAATCCTATGGCAACCAATACCCTTCCGAGCACCCTTTCCGTAGGTAAACCTCATCGTATAAAACTTTAGAGACTTCTAATTTTGAAAAATATTCGCACAGGAAACAATAGTTAAATTACTTTTGTGTAATTGGTTTGAAAAAGAAATTGTTTTTTGAATAAATACCTTATCGGAAAAAAAAACCACCATGTTACTTTACTTGTATAATTCAAATATTTTTCAAGGATAGTTATTTTAGCACAAAGATAAATATTTAGATATTTGATACATAATACGTTTAGAGTTATAATATCAACCGTTTATATGCAACTTAATTAGTTACTTATTTTTTATATGTGACCAGTGTGTAAAAAAAAATTATGGTTATATGTATACACCCTCTGGGTAAATAAAATATTTGATTCTTTCTCCAAATAGATTTACTTATCGTCTAAGTGATAGTTACGCGTGTACCTTATTAAACAAATATTTGGACTATTTTGTTAATTAAAAATGAAGCTAAGTTGAATATATTTTGATACTTAATTCGGGAACAATAATTTAAAAACAAAATTGATATGTTACAGTTTTCAAATTGTAAACCTTAAATATTTAAGACACACGTTTTCCTAAAAACAACTTGGCATTGTTCCATGATGAATTGGTTGATCCGATATATGTATAAGTTTCACGTGATATTTTTTAATACGTCATCTCCGATTCTACCCATAAGTCTATTTTCCACGCTTAAAGATAATAATCTGATCTCGCACGGTTAGGTTGTATTTTTAGTTCCGGTTAGATATACAATCACCTTTCGTTTGTAAGCAAATATCCTAACGTATTTCCGAGTGAACTACCGAAGTTACCACCAACCATGTGATAATATTCAATGTTGACTTAATCTTTGGCGTTGAGCCAATATAAATAACAACAAGCTATATAAAGTCAACTATCTCATGCATACGAGTTATATCCCGTTCATATCATGAAAATATATCAACTTTTAACATATGAATAGGATAGAGCTGAAGCTAACTTTAGATATGTACACTTAATATAAAATTTGTGTTTATGCTATGTTATGTTATGGTAATTTAAGAAATCGGGTCAAAACACTTACTATATGATTTGATTTTCAAATACAATAACCTTGGTGGTTAAAGATTTAAAGTATATATTGTTGAAAAAAAAATGTTAGATAAATTATTTTAATTTGCAAAATTTATTTTCTTTAGATTTAGCATACGTAAAAAGGCTTTATAAAGTCACATAATTAATTTGAATAATATTTAAAAATGGATTTTAAGTTAATAATGACAATTGGATTTTTAGAAGCTACGTGTGTATACTTAGATCTTAGATTTATTAGGGTTGTTATCAAAATGATTTTTATACGTAGAATAGATATATACTTGGGAAAATTTATATTTTCTTTAATAATATTTAAAGATTATTACAAATTATTATATGTGAATATATGTCAACTTTAGAGTATAAAGTTTCTTTAAATAACGTACACCATAGGTTTATAATTTTATGAACCCTTGTTTCAAATTGTATTCAAATAACAAGTTTTAGATATAAATAAATATAAAGGGACGCGAGTCCATTAACACGACTATTTACAGATTTAGTGCTAGGAACTTAAACTTATAAATTTTTTTAGTTTCATAAATTAACATATTAAAAGGCTTTAATTTAAAATTAATAAGTTATCTGGTCACTATATATATGGCAAAACATACGACAAAACTTTTGGCATATAAGTAAGTGTCTCACCTAAGTGAAAGTTCAGCATCAACAAGCCAGTTGGCCCTTACCGCCGCTAGATACTCCCATTTGGAAATGGATAAGAGCTCGACGTATTTCATTACATATTAAATAATAAGTGTCTCACTTTCCAGCAAATGTAGATTGAGAATCACGAACTAACTGACTGTTACTACCGTTAGATACTGTTAATTGATCTGGATGAATTTCATTATAGGCATGCCTAAGAGGTTAAAAACAAATTATAGATTATCCATACCGGCTCAGTTCCGACCAACTGAGTAGGGATTTTCGGTTAGTAAGTTATTCGGAAAATGTCTTTAGAAGATTATTCGACTCGAGTTACACGCCTTCATCAATTGTTTAAGATAGAAACCCACGCTTCACATCATGATTGTGGAAAGGCTTCCAAGATGCTTGGGGTGCGCGTCTGAAGTTTATACTGCTTTCCAACCTTAGACAATTGGGAAATCCGAACGAATCATCCGAATGTTAGAAGTTATGCTTTGAACATGCACGTTAGTCTGGAACAGTAACGGGGATGAATACTTGTGCTTTGATGAATTCGCATACAACAATAGTTGGCAAGCAAGTATTGGTATGGCTCCATTCGAGTTATTGTATGGTTATAAATATCGGCACCAATATGTTAGGAAAAAGGTGGAGAGAAGATTATTGGAGGACCGGAGTTAGTCCAAATTACCAATGAAAGAGTCACTATTGCACAAAGGAAGCTGAAAGAGGCTCAGAGCAGACCAAAGAGTTATACAGACTCGTATAGACGAACACTTGAATTCAGAGCTGGAGACCACGTCTTGTTAAAAGTATCACCTTATGTGGCGTTTGCAGAATTGGAATCAAGGGAGGGCTTAGTCCACGTTTTATCGGGTCGTTTGGAATTCTCGAAAGAATTAGGAAAGTATCGCATCGACTAACACTACCGTCTACACTCTCGCACGCTCATAACAGTTTTCGCGTATCCTGTTGAAAGGATACAATTATCATTTGCTCCCTATTATTAGTTATGGGTACATACAATCCATGAGGAATATCATATGAAGAGAAACATGAATATATGTTTTAGATGGACAAGATAGAGTTATGCATAGGAAAATTATTATTTTTATATTTGACCACTCTGAATATGAAGAAAGTTAGGAAACCATAGAATCGGTCCGCTTAGCATATCCTAGTCTCTTTAAGTCATATGGCAGTTAGTCCAGGTAACTGTGAACCTTACTCTTCAAATATGTGTTATTTTGCTTCCATTGCTTCTATGGTCATTTACGAATATATCATAGTTGTCACTAATATCCGTACCAATAGTCACGTTGTTATTTGTAAATTTTCGTATGGTTAGATATGTTTGAAGGAAGACCATTAGGGCATGGCTGTAAGGTAATTGACAATTATGGTCATGAACATAATTGCGAATTACAGGTACAAATGTGCGCTTTTGGGATTTCTATTATGTATGTTAAGTGTCTATTCGAATGTTTTAAGAATCCAAGTATTTCATTTGTTAAGGTCACACGAAATTAATTATATGAACATGAAACTACTATAGACAAATGAATCAATTCAATTCCTTTATCCTAGTATATTTAAACATGATCTATAAGTCTAAGTAAAATGAGTCGTATATTCCGATCTATGTTATGTAACTTTCTTCTACGCATGTTCTGACCGATAAATTTCGAGGACGAAATTTCTTTAAAGGGGTAATAGTTGTAACGACCAAAATTTTCAGAATCATTTAAAACTATATTCATACTAATATTAATTGGCATTTGAACCACTAGTTAAGTTCAACTTGAAACTTCATTGTCGAAATTATAAATGAAATACCAAAATACGGTAAAAGAAAATTATTAAGGTTTTCAAAAAGCTAATGAAACTAAAACATAGGAATATAAGGTTAAAAGATACAATAGAATACGAGATATCTAAACGAGTCATGGTTAGTATATAAGATCTAGAGGAGTATTTAGTGTTATAGGAAACCATTTAGTAATAATAATAAAATATACTCCTTCCGTCCCATTAGAAGTGTCCATATTCACTTTTTTCTTTGTCTCATTTCATGTGTCCACTTTCAAAAATTAATAGCCAATTTCCAAATTTACCCTTAAAAACACAACTAAAATAAACAAAGAATATGATGGACCCACCTATGACAAGGGTATTATTGTCATATGGCAAACAAAAAAGGCAATCATTTAATATGCCTAAAACTTTGTGTTTTTCATAGCAAGACACTTTTAATGGGACGGAGATAGTATTATATTTGAACCCTATTCCGTTTTTAATGATACTTAGGTCAACGAATAGATAAAAATTAACTCGTCTTAGTAGTATATTCGGAATTTACTAAAACGTTATAGGTTAAAAGTAATAAAAGAAAAACGAGTTAAGCAGCTTAAATTAATTAATAAATTAATAAAAATAAATAATAATAATAACTATTATAATAATAAAATAAAAATGAGTTGGATATTAATCCATACCCACGTATGTATGTAAAAAAAAATGAGACTAGGATCAACAACATCCTACGTAGGATTGGATAAAATCAAACTAAACTTGGTGACCACGTTTCACGCCTATAAAAGGTGATTGCCGAATTTTGTTTTTTTTTTTCCATTCATTTAACTCTCACACACTTAAAGGCCAGTGGAGCTACCTACCGGTATGTTAGCATACTCACATTACGTTTATACGACGATATCCGATCGAGTGAATGTCGATACTACAGTCTTGCACTGAATAAGAGCGAGACGGTCCTGATACTGAATAAGAGTCGGACCCAAGTATTGATATTCTATCTCGTGATATTCGTATTAAATACAATGGTATATGCTAACCTATTGGGTTCTTTTTTTAATAAAAAATAGGAGTTGCTTGCCAGAAGACCACCCTTATCACCTCTTTTAAAATAATTACTAAAGCCCATAAACAAGTTTGCACTGGTTTTGAACATTAAAGGTACGGATTTTTACCCCCACTCTGATTGATTTCATATTCATTTTTTAAATAAACCCTTAAATTTTATATATCTTTGCAAACTCCTCACGTATTTGAAACATCGATTCATTTGGCTGTCCATTCATTTCATATTCGTATGATAATATTGAATATTGGATTAACTTTGATATCATGCGATAGAATTAAGTTGTCGTACTCATTATCACATGTTTCTAATATAAGTTTCATGTTGTTGAAACTCTATATGTTTCTATTATTATGGAATTATTGAATAAGACCTTTTTGTGCTCTGAAACCCTGAGTTCTGCTTCTCGTGGAGTTGTCCCACGAGCATGTTGTTGCGGCATTGACAACATGTGCACCACCCGTGACGGTGAGATCAGTTCACGGCGTCTCTTAAGTACAAGTGTGGTACATATGGCTATTAGGAGGCGTATGGATCGATACTAGGATTTATGTATGTTATGGAGGTGGATAACGGGTATGCCAACTCGCCATCTCATGTGATAAATATGCAGGAGTAGCTACCTGCGTATTGTCACGTTTTATGTTTCGCTCATGGGTTCATCCGCATGGTACGATTTTGTTATTATATTAAGTTTCTCTGCATCGTATCATTTTATACGTTACGTCTTGATCATGTCTCGGTAAATATTTAATTCCTATTTGTTATTTTAAGCTTATTATTCCGTACTGGGCATTCGGCTCATTTCGTAAATTCTTTTTGTGTTCACAGTTCACAGGCTACCTTAGGCGGGATAAAGAGAGAAAATAAAGCTTAGGAATAAATATAAAAATGTTGGGTAAACCCAATTAACCATGTTAGTTTGTCTAATGTTTTGCACCTTTGACAAGAAATGAAGGGAATTATGTCTTTCAGAACCAATGCTATTGTGACACATCAGCCCATCCGGTTGGGGTGTTACAGTCCCTCTTTAGCTTCGAGTCATCGGTCCGATGCTTTACGGCCCTCATCTCTCCAGGTTACTCTTGCTCCAGTTACAAGCCATAGTTACTATAACTTACATCCTCTATGTGATACTAGGAGGAATTAGAAAAGAAATGAAGTGTCGCTAGTTACTGCATGTTGATATGAAGCATTAGCAAGGTCTCACGCCGAAGTTAAAACATACCTTTGCACTATAATCATAATGGAAGAAATTTTTATCTTTAAGCCGCGCGCCCCTAAGGCCCGACACATGTACAAACAATTTTAGGCCTATGTTGATTTGCTCCATTTGTTATCATTGCTTTCAAGACTATGGTTCCTCATAAGGACAGCCAGATTCAGTAGGGACTATGAGTCTCATCTCCGGAGTAGCTCTTTATTGGAGCTAATGGTAAAAAGGGTCGCATATGGCATACTCTCCAGATTGTATCTTTATAACTCCGAATGCATAATCGTCTTTCAGTTGTCTTACGACCTCAACATCATCATTATTTCCTGACAACTTTTACACCATGAATGAACCAGGACCTTCGGGGTGATATTATCTATACACTAGTATGCGGTAATTTTAACTCTGAGTCACAACCATCAGTTCTTCGGTCATTTTACAACAATGTTTGTACACTGATCTGAACCACATTTATAGTCTCCTTCTGGTTCTCATTTTTAATAATTCACTTAAAACAAGAATGTATCATGACATCGGCTTATGTTCAAGGCAGCATTCCACTATGTGGATTCAAAAAACTTATGTTGACAGTTAGGAACATGAATACAAAGAAGGTAGTACCAACTTTCTAACCTCCGAAGTGAACCACAAACATTATTGCATAGAGCATGTAACATTTTGAAACAAGAGGTGTACATTCCATAAAATTATGGCAAGACCATGTTCCCAAGGAAAATGAAACCTATCTCTGGAGCAGCCCATGATTTGAGTTCACAAGTGAAAAATGCATCGGACAGAACCGTCTCGAGATGAAAACGCAGTCACTTTAACTCCAAAACCCCCGACATCAGTCTATCGAACCATCTTACAGATGATACTTGGATACGGGCTCGAATCACAGCTGTAGTCGGTTTAAGGAGCCATCGGGCTACCTACTGCCGAACCATATTAGATCTGTTTCGGATATTCCCCGTAATTTTGTCTAGGGCTCCTAACTAAACTTCCTCATTTGTAGTAGACCATTTAAAAATAAGGAAACACCGTTACATTAATTCATATGTACGGTGGCATTCAAACGTGTCAATTTAATGAATTATATGATGGAAGCCTCAAATGATCAACCTACATATTTCCAAGATAGAGATCCAACTCTAGAAATACGTGATGGAAGTCTCCAAGAGCTGGTACTCCATAACTTAACTCCGATTCTCAAATGCCAGAACAATATATCGCCCGGTTGTTGCCAAGTTCTGCCGACTTTCTAGTGATACCATTTTCGGTATAATAAAACCTATGTTTGGCCCTCACAGAAATACCGAACCCTAGTGCTCCCTACCCATATTATATCGCTCCGTTTCTGAACCTCTGTCACTGAATCAAAGTGCAAATGATACTGGAAACCAACTATCATCAGCTAGGATACTCTAATAACTATCAATTGATGGACGCCTTTGTAAAATTACACAAGTTGACAACCATCTATTCATCATTATAGACGGTCAACTAAGTCGGTCCTCATAACTCTCCTCATCGGGTCAAGACGTATGGTTTATGAACCACCACTTCGGCGAATACAAAACAATTGAGCCTGTCTTAATGAAGGTAATCAACGTCATGATAAGAACAACCCGTAATTACATATGGTTTTCATTTCATCTCCACACCAACTCCGAACATAAGTAATTTCCAGATTTTGCGCTAAGGTTTAAAGATTTGACTATAACATGTTGTGGTTACATTCGCCACCAGATTACATGGAGTGTAGGTTCAGGTGAAACACAAGAATTGCACCCACTCCATCTAAAGCTTGATAGAGAAAAGCAAACTTGTTAATATTTACTCTATGATGATGTGGGTCCTAAAACGACCATGTTTAATCCCTTGTCAAAAAATAGAGCAAAGAAAAGTGTTAAATTTGCTTGACTTATTGGAGCTGAGCAGCTAATATAAGGCAGTCTGGCTGCCATACAGTACCTATGTAGCAGAAAGCAAACAGTAAAATCATTGGAAATGTAAAAAGGTACTTTGGCTTCTTACTATAGGCAAAAGACAAAACACTACACAGCTCCAAGCCATGTCTAGGAAATAGTAAAAGCTGAAAGTGTACCAAAAGGGCAAAGTCTTACTGCAGGGAGCATAAAGAGAGCCAATCCCAACCAGGTATAGAAAGGAAGCTACCATAGGGGAGCTCCTGGGCAGAATTCCACTGCCTATAAAAGGAGACCCTTAGGTTGACATTCCACACACCCCACGTCTCACTTCTTCTCTTTACTCTTACACTCTCTACTTCATTATTTCCCAACTCCAAACGAATATAGACTTATTCTCACGCCGGAGTCCAAACGCAAGAGGCCCCCTCCTGCGTTAAGGCTAACGGTGTCTGTTACCTTGTGCAGATCCTTCCAGGAGCTAGAGGAACCCCTAAGCCTAAACCTAAACATAAACCTAACACACCTTTAATATATAACCCTATACATCTCTAACCCTAATCCCGGTCATTATTCTTGTTGTAGCAACAAGTGGCGCCCACTGTGGGGTTGTCGCTACTTTGAACAAAACTGTTGAGAGTTTCTGCAGTCCCGTTTGATCCTAAGTAACCTTCTTTTGTGATGACCGGTGGAGATAGCCACCTGGATGGGGGTCTTCCAGAAACTCCGGCCAACAGTCACACCTCCGGTGACGTTACAGGCCATGAAACACCTGGAACGGACGGACAACACGTCGAACTGTCTCTAGGAGACATGCTTAACTACCAAACACCACTGTCATCAAGGGGCGTTAATTCGTCTCCCAGAGACGACGTGTTGTTACCAGTTGAACGAATGGATATCAACCCGGAGGAGTACGAAGGAATTTCTTGCAACTCCGAGACCTCCTGAATGGTTTACGTGCGAGAGGAAAGGTCCAGAGGGGTAAAAGTAAGGTTTTCTTATGACGAAGAACCTATTGTCACCTTCTCACCAGGTCCTCCGTTGCTGGGAACTACTACATCAACCAACAATCCGACGTACCAACACAAATCCTCACCCCTACTTGAACAGTCAGGGAGGTATTTTTTCAGGGGGAGGTCCTAGCAGTCCTGTGCTCTCCCCCGGGGTCCAAGAGTACACAACAGGACAGTTATTGGAAAACACTCGAGTTTCCGTACCGTCCCCACACACTCTCTTATGAAGAAGCTCTGAGGTCCCTACCACTGGCCAAGAGTGCCGTGACTACCTCCCTTGTAGGAGCTGGATGTCTTGCTGGAGGACCTGTTATCCCTCCAGGAACGACAAATCCCAACTACTCATAGCCTCAATACTCACCCTCACATACCGCCATATTTCCCTACATGGCCGGGAGGGTACCTGATGTGTGAAATGTGTGATAAATATATATTAAGTCCAATTAATTTCAAAACAAGTTTTAAATGGGAAATACCCACTAAACCAACACTACTGGCAAGTGTACCGGTCAAAAGTAGTAAAGTAAATAAGTCCGAGTATCGAACCGTGGACATAGTAATAGCGACTCTCGTTACTAAACTTTCGTCGAGTCCTAGTCTAATAAATTGAAGTGATGGTGAATTAATTAAACTACTAAAAAAATATAAAATTAAAGTAAATAAAATACGAACAACTCAACAAAGAAAACAAATAAGTAGAACTGGATGAGATCAAGTAATGAGAAAATGGCTACCTAGTAAGAATCAAGGTGACTGACTTATAGCTCTCGGGATTGGATAAATGGGTTTTGGCTACCAGGGATCTTAAGATACACTAAACTAGACCAACACTGGAACGCGAATCACTCTCCAACATGTCGCAATACTAAATCTAGGGAAGTGTGTAGACTCACCGGTCTCGGGTTCAGATTACCTCTCGGTCTCTCCAAACTATGCTAAGGTATCCTAAATCTGAATGTCCTCTCGGCCCCCCTCAGAAACAATACATCCGGGATGTGTAAGGGATGCAAGGGATAGTTATTCTAACAGGTTTCTAACACAGGATGCTAACAAAACAGGCACGCTAGGGGTGACTCACTCTCGTGCAGACCACGTCCCGAATACCTACCAAGCTAGACACACTGACACCTAATCTCCTCTCGGTCTCAAAGGTGGTAGAATGCTAAATTACCGAATAATTAATTAACTTGTTCCTAGGGTTTACTACGTCTAGCAACCCAAAATATATCAAAAACACCAAGTCTAAGATACTAACAAAATCCTAGGTCAAAAGATACAAAATCAATTAAACTAGAATTAAGCGAAACAAGTATTAATATTCGGATATCAAGCACGCTATACAAAAGAAACCTTATTAGAAAACACTTTACCAAAACATAATCCAAAACATAACATAGATCCAACCCGAAAACTATTATTCAATTGTCACCCATCATCAATACTTAGGTAGCACTAAAAGTTTAGTTACTCATAGTCATGGAGAATGGAGATTGAGTACGGGCGGGGGAGATCCATTAGTGAAAAAGACCAAGGCAATCTCACAAGACTCGATAAACTAAAAAAATATATATAAAAAAAAATAAAAAAATAAAAAATAAAAAATAATATAAGGAACAATGAAAATAAAATAAAATAAAATAAAAACATACCTGGTGAATTATGAGATACAAAACTCTACACTTGGGTTCTTACCTGGGATACCAACTTCTATAATCACTCGAAATGAGGCTCGAGGCGGATAACCTCAACCTCATCCTCCTCCTCATTAGCTCTTCCTATGTAGAGTTTCAACCTATGTCCATTTCACTTTGAACATCTCTCCATCCTTCCCCTCAATGGTAACCGTGCCATAGGGTAAAACTTCCTTCACCACAAACGGTCCTGACCACCGGGACTTCAACTTACCTGGGAACAATCTCAACTGGGAATTGTACAAGAGTACTTGATCCCCACACTTAAAATCCTTGTTCCCCTTCAACTTCCTATCATGCAATACTTCGTACGAGCCTTATAGTCATGTGTGTGCCCGTATGCATGATCTCTCAACTCCTCTAACTCGTGCAAACTCAAGAAACCGCTTCTCTTGGCCAAAGACATGTCAAGATAGACGGATCGTAATGCCCAATATGCACGATGCTCTAACTCTACCGGGAGATGACACGCCTTCCCATATATCATCCGAAATGGTGTAGAACCGGTCGGTGTCTTATAAGTTGTGCGGAAGGGCCCAGAGTGCATCATCTAGCTTCTCAGCCCAATCAATCCTACTTGCCCCTACGGTTTTCTCTAGGATCCTCCTGATCCCTCTATTACTCACCTCCACTTGCCCATTTGTTCGCGGTGATAGGCTGTAGCAAGCTGATGGGTGACCCCATAGAGTTGCAAAGCCTTTCTCCATCAATGAATTGCAGAAGTGGGTGCCCCTATCACTAACTAAGGTTTTTGGAGTACCGAAAACGAGCAACCAACTTTCGTAGGAATCCCACTACAACTCTCGCGCTATTAGTGGGGTAGGAAGTGCCTCCACCCACTTAGAAACGTAGTCTACGGCGACAAGAATGTACCTATTCCCACGAGACATAGGGAATGGTCCCATGAAATCAATACCCCAAAGATCGAAAACCTCACATGGATACATAATATTCTGGGGCATCTCATCCTGGGATGAGATGTTGCCAACCCTTTGGCACCTATTACAACTCCTCACAAATGTGGCCGCATCCTTAAAGATGGTCGCCAATAGAAACCCGCGTCAAACACCTTCCTCGCGGTCAACAAAACTCCATGATGGCCTCCCGTAGGGCCCTCGTGACAATGCCTCAATACATCTCTCAACTCCCTACCATCAACACACCTACGGACCACTTGGTCCGAGCCTATCCTAAAAAGATAAGGATCATCCCAAAGTAATGTTTAACGTCCGCAAAGAATTTCTTCTTTTGCTGGTACGTTAGGTCCCCCCTCAGGAATCCATCAGCAAGATAGTTCGCAAAATCGGCGAACCAAGGCAACTCATCCTCCTTAGCTGTCAACACACACAAGAACTTGTGGGGAAAGGCATCCCCAATATCTCTATCCTCACTTGACCTACTCTCCGGTTGCTCTACACGAGACAAATGATCGGCCGCCACGTTCTCGGCGCCACTTTTCTGCCTCAACTCTATGTCAAACTCAGAAAGCAACAAGACCCACCGAATCAAACGCGGTTTTATGTTCCTTTTACTAAACAAAAACTTCAAAGCCGCGTGATCAGAGTAAACGATGGTCTTAGACAAAACAAGATAGACCTAAACTTATCAAAAGCATAAACCACGCCAGGAGCTCTTTCTCAGTGGTAGTGTAGTGCTCCTGTGCATCATTAAGTGTCTTACTAGCATAATAAATCGGGTGGAAATGCTTATTGTGTCTCTGTCCTAAAACGGCCCCAAACGCGAAGTCGCTCGCGTCACACATAAGCTCGAATGGCAAGCTCCAATCGGGGGCCACCAGAATCGGGTGGTAACTAACCTCTCCTTCAGCGTCTCAAATGCTCTCACACACTCCTCGCTAAACTCAAACGGCCTATCCTTCTCTAGGAGCTGAGTCATCGGCTCTAGCAATCTTAGAAAAATCCTTAATGAACCTACGATAAAAACCTGCATGACCTAGAAAACTCCCTAACAGACTTCACAGAAGTCGGCGGGGGTAAACGCATAATGGTCTCTACCTAGCTCTACAACCTCTATCCC
>JAUTDX010006501.1:0-26662 GCA_030844895.1 Ambrosia x helenae
GACTTCTCCTCACTGATGGTCCCTTTACAACCGTAACCGATGGTAGGATACTGAAATGGCAAGGCTCTAACGTCGGTTTTGTGGATTTTGCATATACTTCACACCCACAAGGTCATGTTTTACTATATGATAATCAAGCATTGTTTTTCATGTAGAAATGTAATTGACAGAATGGACATGAAGAGTAATCATCTTCATGTTCCTTCGTTTAACCTTAATCAAACACAACAAATAAATGGACATATTTTTCTTGTTATGTATATTAATATGAATATTATTTAAAAATGACATAAACAAATGAACATAAATAAGTGGTAACATGTTTCTTTATTCGTTCGTTTAAATAAGCAAACAAAAAGTTTTGTTCATATCGTTAATATATTATTAATGAAATGCACGAAACTTGCTTAAAGGCTCTAAATTATATTATACATTTCCTAAAAATATCAAAAGTTAACATACAAATGAATACCGAAGTTTTTTGTCAGGGATTTCTTGAAATGCAATGTTACTTAATATTATTTTGGATATTTTTATCAGGACCAAGCAATTTTGTGATCGTACGACTGATGAGGATAAGGGACCAATATGTGAAGGCCTATGGCGCTTAGCTTTCAGGCCCATAACCGGCCTTCTTTACATAGCTGATGCTTATTTTGGTCTTCTATTTGTTGGCCCCACCGGTGGTCTTGCAACTCAGCTTGCCAGTGGATTCAAGTTTGCTACTGGTGTTGACGTTGACTTAATAACGGGCAATGTTTATTTCACTGATGCTAGCTTGACTTATGAAATTAGGTAACTAGATTGTGAATTAAGTTTCCTAGTTATTTTGTTTAACATATATATAGATTATATCCGACCAAAAGTGAACCTAAGTATATATTCATGTGATGCAGAAACACTACACAACCTAACTTTATGCCTGATTCAACGGGTAGGTTGTTGCGTTTACAACCCGCTTACAAGACGTGTCTCTGTTTTGCTTAGTGGTCTCTCCGGCGGGGTGGGCCCGCGGTTAGTAGTGATGGTACATTTGTTCTTGTACCCGAGCTTGGTGGTAGCCGAATTTTCGAAATACTGGCTAGTGGGCCTAAAGCAAATACTGCGGAACTTTTGCTAAATAACGTTGGGAGCCCGAATAAGATAAAGCGAGCAGAGAGATTTGGGGAGTTTTGGGTGGCGCTTTCAGTTGGATTCCGACCGCCAACACCACTCACCACACCTCAAGGAGTGAGGTTCAATTCGAACGGTGTTGTGTTGCAGACAGTGTCATTTGCCACACAATTCTTCAATAAATCAATTAGTTTGGTTCAGGAGCAGAATGGAAACCTTTATGTGGGTTCTCGTCTTACCAATTTCATTGGTGTCTACTCTAGCTAGATATGACAATCTATGTTAATTAGTTTAACTACTAAATAAGGTTGAACTAGTTTTCTTTCCCGCGCTTCGCAGCGGAGGACGACTATTTTTCCTCAGGCATATTGTCTTAAAACATAAAAGCGAACACCAACATCGTTTCCCATTCCATTATATATGACAAGATATCATGGCAATAGTTTGGTCATTATCGTTTCCATTATATATGACAAGATATCATGGCAATAGTTTGGTCATTATCGTTTGGCTTGTATAAAAACATAAAGACGAACACTGACAATCGTTAACATAAAAACGGACACCGACATCGTTTTCATTATCGCAAGACACAGGTAACGATATTGGTCGCTCATAAGTCGTCGGGTTACCTTTATGCCAATTTCATTATGTTTTGCGCATTTCATCCGCTATAAAACAAACAAACTACACAACCATGATTGTCATGGCAGGATGACGACTCTTCTGTTTGTACTTCAAATGTGAATTATGCTAGAAAGGAATTAATATATCTGAAGTTTGCTAGAAGAGAATTAGTATATACTTTTCTTTAGTGATAATGCATAATTGAAAAGTCCCTAGATATACTAATTCTCTTCAACATAATAGCCAATGATGTCTTGGATGTGAGATAGAAGTGGGAAGTTTTACCACCCAGTGGGTTCCTGCCCGGAGGCTCAGGTTCAAATCCCACTTCAACCAAGCTTTGATCATGTAAAACTGAGATGTCGAATTTAAAAATACTATTTAAAGTGAATATAAATTCACCCCTAGATGAAACAATGGTTGGAGATGGACAGTCAAATTTTTGACACGGTCCTCTATAAATGCATATTTGATTATTATCAATTAATTTTATTTGTAAAGTCATAAAAATAACCCTTTTATTAACAAATATAGATGCTATTACCAATATCCCTCGAGTAAAAGTTCAATTCCCATATTGCAATATGAATAAAGACTGTTTCCATCTCCTAATTCATCATATCTCACTTTCCCTCTCTACACAATTTTCTTTTGTTTCATCTTGTTCTTACCTAATACAGCAGTTTAGTTTTTTCCTTTTAGCCTTTCGTCTTAAAGAAGAAACTTAGATTTGCAAAACTAAAATTCTTCAGCTCCTCTTCTCCTCTACTACCTAGAATCTCCATGACTGTATCCACGTTCTGCTCTCACAACAATATGCAAACATGTATTATCACTTTTCTCCATTGTTCTAGTTTTGCTCAAGCTCTGACGTTGGTTTCCGAGCACCGGAGACTCCATATCATCGGATCCTGGTCGAAATCCCAATTCTAATAAATTATAAAAGATACTCATATCAATCAAAGCTATTTTATCAAGATTATTAATTTATTATCATACTAATCATAAGTTCATAACTTATGTGGATTTTGCTCTGTTCAGATCAAGTACAATAAGTTTGTTCAAAAATCAAAACCTTGTTGATAATAACCTAAAAATAAAAACTTTTGTTGATGTCCATATCAATCAAATCACCATCACTCACCAGCATTGCTCATCCCCCCTTCCTAGCCACAGTGACGATGACGAACGATGTAGATCTTGAAGCGGCCATCCACCTTGTTCGTGAATCCTGTACAAAAAGACAAAAGGAAAACTAATGGATCCAGTTTTCAGATATTCCAACACCTTGTTCATTAATCTGGTACAAAAGAAAAGGAGGGAAAGTGATGTTGGTGATGATGATTTTTCTGGTATTTCAACACCACCATCGACACCGGTATCAGTATAGTCGAGCCAACCATGGTAGTCACTACCAAAATAAAAAGGAAAAAAGGGAAATCATGAAGCCGGAATCAAACCAAGGACGGAAAACCACCACCGATGACTGCTTTGGCATGAAAAAAAAGATATATGCTATAAAGTATCTATACAGAGAGTGAATTGCTTCTTTTAGAAAATAGACATTTTTACGGTGATGGTCTTGAAAAGACGTCAAGGAAAGGTTTTTATGGTGATGGTCTTCATGTCAGGAAAGGATATAGTGGAACTGTGGAAGAGCATGTGGATTGTGAGTCATGACACCACGTATGGTATAGCTATCATGAAAAACACGTGGTGAACTATAAGAAACCCACCTCATTTCCAAAATCGATGAGTTTGCCACGTAGGTAGGTAGATGGTTGGGTGCTTGTACTGCTCATCTTCACTTTACTGTTCATGTTGAGTTTACAATTATACATAGTATAATGATATCGATAATAATACACGTTTGAGATTTATAAAAATAAGTTGTTGGTTTAATTCGTCATTGAATGCTACATACGGGTTAATATAACCTGATTAAGGGGGTTTGGGATTTCGTTTTGAAATGGATTATTAGATTATCGCATTTTGAAAACGCAAATAATCAGTGTTTAGTATTTGGAATTGAGTTTTGAAATAGATTTTTAAGTTACCAAAATGCAATAATTTAAAAGCAGCTCT
The DNA here is from genome assembly GCA_030844895.1 of Ambrosia x helenae. Taxonomy (NCBI): domain Eukaryota; kingdom Viridiplantae; phylum Streptophyta; class Magnoliopsida; order Asterales; family Asteraceae; genus Ambrosia; species Ambrosia x helenae. The sequence goes on from JAUTDX010006501.1 coordinate 3,826, forward strand.
ACCCCTTCTTTTTCAAAATGCATAATCTGTTTTGAAAAATCAATCACAACACCCTCTAAAACTATTGAGAGTGAGTAGACAACATCATAACCTCATTAGATATTTAGTTATACAACAATGCTACAATAGCCGGTTCTACCTTAGATATTAAAAAATAGCCTCACTACGAAATTTTAGATCAAGAAAACTAAAAGAAAAAAAGAATTAGTTGACAAAGAACCCAACAATATGAAGATGGACATTTATTCAACACAAGACTTAAGTATTTATAAAGATATATAATTACTTAAATTAAAAAAGAACGCTAGAACACACTTATCTTTTAAGGTATAAAATTCGAAATAATGTTTAGAAAAAACATAAATTTCGACAACAAAACTAAACTACGTACCGGAGAACATGCCATAAAATCTAGCCCCCACGTCCTTGGCAAACAATAACTGTAATGGGCAGTTTCGTAATCTCACATCATTAACAAGACGACGTGTGCAATCCCCCTCACAATAACCAATGGCATTTACGTAATTATCCCCAACATGGGTGGCAGTAGTTAACACACAAACGCAAATTTTTATATAACCGTCATGCATCCTCTTCATTAAAAACCATATAATACAACGTATTCCCTCATTTCTTCACCTTCATCCTTCACTAATCCTTTCACATAAAACCTTAATCAGTTCTCTGCTAATTAACAATGGCGAGCACAAGCAACGTGTTGACCACAATCCTCAACGTGTTGACCTTAATGTTAGGTCTCATCCTCATAACCGGTGGCATATGGACCTCTTCCCACCCTGGAACCGCCACCTTATGTCAAAAAACATTCGCCAAACCTTACTTGTTTCACCGGGATATTCCTCGTGGTGCTCGCGGTCCTCGGATCGTTGGCGCCTTCTTCCGGATCAACGCCATGTTGTACATTTACTCCGCCGTGTTGCTTATTATTATTGTTGGGTTACTGGCCTTTGCAATCTTTGCTTTGGTGGTTACTAATAAGCGAATTGGGAAGGCGGTGTCGAACCATGGGTATAAAGAGTATCGGTTTAGGGATTACTCTAAGTGGTTGCAGAAACATGTTGTGACCGAGACGAATTGGGATAATATTAAGAGTTGTTTGATTGATTCGCATGTTTGCTTGGCGCTTGCGCGCGCCAAGACCGCGAATCAGTTTATCGGAGTAATTTGAATCCACTTGAGGTATGATTAATATGTGTTTAATTAATTTTTTAAGTATTTTAAGCTTTTATTATATATGTTTTTAATAAAATGCATATGTTTTGTGTCATTTTTTTAACTAACTAACTTATATTTAATTTTTAAGTATTTTAAGCTTTTAAGTATTTTAATTTTTTAGGTATTTTAAGCTTTTATTACATATGTTTTTAATAAAATGCATATGTTGTGTGTCATTGTTTTTAACTAACTAACTTATGTTTAATTTTTAAGTATTTTAAGCTTTTACGTATTTTAAGCTTCTATTATATATGTTTTTAATAAAATGCATATTTTGTGTGTCATTTTTTTAACTAACTAACTTATGTTTAATTTTTAAGTATTTTAAGCTTTTAAGTATTTTAATTTTTTAAGTATTTTAAGCTTTTATTATATATGTTTTTAATAAAATGCATATGTTTAATTTTTTTAAGTATTTTAAGCTTTTATTATATATGTTTTTAATAAAAATGCATATGTTGTGTGTTAATTTTTTAACTAACTAACTTATGTGTATGTTGTGGGAAGTCTGGTTGCTGCAAACCACCAGGGAACTGCAAGTATTTGTTTGTGAATTCGACGTATTGGGTGCCACCGAAGTCGGGTTTAACAGTCGGATGATCCGACTGCAAGAGTTGGAGCAACAACCAGAAGAAGCTGTGCTATGATTGCGGGTCGTGCAAGGTTGGAGTGCTGAATAATATGAGGCATTTGTGGAGGAAGTTTGCGATGCTTAACTTCAGCATTCTTGTGTTTGTGATCGTCATCTACTCGATTAGTTGCTGTGCTATCAGGAACAATAATGCAATACCGCAACCGTGCCACATCTGAGTTGAAGGGGTGTTTGTTTTATGTTTGATGTTATCATGTGCTAGATTTATGTCTTTTGCTAGTTGTTTATGTTTATGTAATGTACTTGGTTTTTCATGTTTGTTTGTTTGATGAGTTGTTTGTTTAGTATGTGACTTTGGTATTTCATAGTGTTTTTAATTAAATGATCTTAGTCTCTATCTTATGATTAATGTTATTTATAACCGTTTGCTGGTCATCAATCACTGATGATGGACAGCCCAATTAACGTTTATAGGATTTATACCCAACACGTGTGATTTAGAAATATATATATTTAGACCACCACCATAGACATAATTGAAGGAGCAACAAAAACACAATTAATCAGAATGCAACTTTGTTGAGCCCGTAGAACTAAGACCTCTAGCAGCCCAAATGACCCGAGATGGATAAAAGGCCCAAAAATGATAAATTATTGGAAGCGGTTTCCTCATCGACTCTGTTACCATCCCCTGCTTCCAGAGAACCCGTCAGCGACAATCCAATTTGTTTGTGATATTCTGACAATTTCAACTTTCGTTATAATAGTTGATTGTAGATGCCTCTGATTTGTCATATACAATTAATAATCCTACAAGAAATTAAAATTTGCTTGCGAGATGCATAAGATTAGAGACTTATATATTGTTATATATTACATGTGCCGCGGGGGTGTGGAATAAAGCCCCCCGGGCGTTTGTGTCATATTAATGCCACATAGACAATACCCCTTAACTACTAATAAAAAAGAAAAAAAAACTTATTGTTTAACATGCACATGGGCCCCACTTTTCACCCTCTCGTGACAGCTACAACAATGGTAGAGGCTTTCACTGGCGTCCCTTTTGGCTATGGTGGTTTGGTGTTTGAGGCGTCACCAAGCTGACTTGGCTTGGGGCGTTACTCTACAGTCCCTAGCATTAATATGAAGCATTGTGTAATTTTGAATTTTTGCATATTTTTGTGTCAATCTATAGTAGGTAAAAGTATAAAAATCTAGACCAGGATTACAATACCGATACCATACTGTACCGATACCAAAAATACCGAAACTGAAAACCTTTAAATGTGAGTACCGATACCGAACATCCGCGGTTCGGTATAGGATCGATTCGGTATTCGGTCAAATATGCTCACGGCTCACCCCTAGTTGTGATAGTGGATAGTCTTAGGTAGCTCCCATGACCAATGATGTTGTAGCCCAGTGGTTGCAACGGAGGTGGGAAGGTTTACCCACAATAGTGGGGTTTCTGCCTGGGAGATCTCGTGTTCGATCCACAGGGTATGCGAAACATGCAAAGCCTTCAAGCGAGGGGTTGAAATGCCTGTATACATGTGGGGTCGAACCAGGATGGGTAAGTTCATTGGCAAGCAACTTACCCGGCTGAACTACGCCAATAAAAAAAAAAGGTCGTTCCCATGACCGGCATTTCTCCTCAGACCATAGGGTATGGAGGAGGCCCATCATCCATGCCTTGCCTCCACCTCAGCTGCCACGTCAGCGTGGGGTAGGAGCATCCATGAGATGATGGTCCAAGGGGTGTGGAGAGAGGCCCATCATCATTTATTGTTTTTTTTTTTTTTTTTTTTTGATTTTTTATTAAATAATATTATTAATAAAATAAAAAGTAAAGATGTATTTAAATAAAAAACAAACATTTAAATTAAAAAAAGGTACTACTACAAATTAAAACGTCCAACACTAAAAAAAAACGTACACTACAAATTAAAAAAAAACAAACACTTAAATAAAAATAAAAAACATAGCGAACACTTAAAATAAAAAACTACAAATTATATTTTTTTGCAATACTCTCCTTCATCTTGAGCAACACGGGCGATCTTCTTCGGGATAGTCGTTGATGTTCGTTGTCATTATTCGCCATTCCTCTATTTGGCGATCTTCATTCTTTTGGCGAACGCTTTCCTCCACCCTCTTTTGCTTTAAGCGAAGTTTTTCTTCGACTTCGCGTTCCTTTATTTTCTTCTTCTCTGCTTGAGTTTCGCTAAAGGTATTTTTGAACGATGCCAATTCAGCGACCAAACCTTCAAGCATTGACCCGCTCCCGCTCCCTGACGCGGCTTGTTTTTTTGCCGCCGCCGCTTGCCTTTTAGCCTTGTCCCTCCCTGTGGGTCGTGGCTCCTCTTGAACTCGAACCGTATTATCCTCCTCTGGGTCTGGGTCGTCGTTTATATTTATTTGACAACGACCAGTGGACCCGCCTCCCATGCTATAATCGCCCGACTCTGAAGTTTTGGTTCGCTTGGCGCTTGCAACCTCGTTTGGAACCGGTGCCCATTTGGAACTTGTCTTCAAAACCATCCATGCACGAACATGAGGAAAAACAGCTCTATGCTTGTCTTCATATCTACGCATCGCCTCCTTGAATATCATGTCCTCGTTAAACCCACTTGGAGGATTCACATACAACGAGTTATAAAACTTGATGAACTTCCCGATTGTATTATTCATTTTCCTCCACTTAGAACTTATCGCCTCTTGTTTGCGATAAACACCTTGCTCCATCAAGTCGTGAAACTTCTTTCCCACTTCAAGGTACAAACTGTCTCCCGTTTGATTAGTACCTACGTTTTTAAATAAAACGTATATTAGAGAAAAAAAAATGTAACAACTATCGTATAAAAAAAAATTAAACGTAACAACTATCGTATAGAAAAAAAAATAAACGTAACAAGTATTGTATAGTAATAAAAAAATAAAATTTAACACATATCGTTAATTTTTTTTTTTACCAATGATGGGATCTTTCGAAGTAGCCAAATAAGCTTTCGCTAAAGCTTCTTCTTCTATTTTCGTCCAAGGGGTTTTTTTATACGACCCTTCTTCTTTATCTTGACCTTGTTTTTTTCCCCCTTCCCCTTCCCCTTCGAACGTTCCACTTGTGTTTCGGGCACCTCCTCCACCTCATCTTCTTCTTCGTCTTCGGGTTCAAAAATGGGTTGTCGTTGTCGTTGTGGTTGTTGTGACGTTTGTGTTTGGAGAGATGGGTGGAATGGCGGAGTTTGTAAAAGTTGGGTAAAAGATTGAGGGTTATGGTGCATTTGCATTTGACTAAATTGGTTAAAGGTAGTGGGGCTTTGGTGCATTTGGGAATATTGGGAGAAAGGGTTGGGACTTTGTTGGAAACCCGAAAACGTAGCCCAAGTTGGATCAATTGGCATCGTGTAACCCGGTGTCGTGAACGGGTTTGGAGTCGGGTGTTTTTATTATGTTGTGGTGTTTGATTCGGGTTTGGGTTGTTTTGGTAGGGATCCATTGCAATTTATAAAAATTAAGAAGGAGATAGAAGTATTTTATAAAAAAGAGAGGAGGATTGTGAGAAAATGTGGAGTATTTTAGAGGGTTTTATAGGATTTAAATTAGTTTTTTTTTTTTAAACGGTCAAAAACAGTGGGCCCCCCTCCTCAAACGTCTCTTTCCAACGGTAACATAGGCTCGGCATCAACGGCAGAATTCAGCCGTCCATGCCGCTCCATCAGCTTGCCGGGCCAGGAGGGCGGTGTAGCCAGTGCGGCATAGGCTTGCCCTCCCTATGCCGCCCCCCACACCCCCTGGTCTCATATCACTCACCCACCGATCATCAAGCACCACTTGTTCACTTCATTAACCCCAACCCTTCAATACTCCAACACCCCTTATTAATTAATTATATTAATCTAAAGTATAAAAACCCAAACTCAATGAACCCAACCCACTCTCACCCCATCTCACGCGCCCCTTTCACCTCACACACCTTGTGGATCCCACCCAGTCAACCCACCACGCGCGTCGAGAATCAAAACGCCCTGGAGAATTTTGCCCTAATCGCCTGCAAACCTCCCCACCCTCTATATCGTGCACCATCATGCTTCGTCGTTCACGCCTCCGATCCCTGTATTTTGGTTCGAATTCGATCTGCAACACGTCGTTGTATTGATCTGTGTTTGTTATCTTCTCGGTGAGTTTTTATATTCCTATTTTTTTTTGTATTGGTTGATGATTATGTTTGTTATTTGGTTTGATTTATAAAGAGTAGAAGATGGATCCTATGGATATTGTTGGTAAAACAAAAGAAGATGCTTCTCTACCTAAAGGTTTGTTTTATTTCCTTCATTTTTTTCTTTAAACAATATTATAAACGTGGTAAATATATCTCTTTTGATGATTTCATTTTATTCTGATTTTAGTTTTGTTTAATCATCTGTGTAAGATCTTGGTGTCAGAACTGGATTAATAATATTATTTGATTTTTATAAATTTTATCATGATGCATAAATATGTTGTACATATGTGTACCATGTTCTTCCCTTTAAGTACCTAAAATTTTGGGGTATTATCTTCTAGTGTGTGTTTAACCTTTGTTTTGTTGATTTAAAGCACTGTTGTGTTTAGTATGCGTCTTTTTTTCATCGGATCAGCGCTCAACAGTCAATTATTTTGGTTAAATGACTGGTTATATAACATGATTTTTACGCGCACACCTTGTTAAGCTATGGGCACATGGGCCTGCCAGCCATACCTGTTTGTCTGCAGGTCTACTTGTATCTTCAAACTTGTTTTCTGTTGTTGGTAATGAAGAGTTTATTTTTATGCAGCTACAATGACTAAAATAATTAAGGAGATGTTGCCTCCAGATGTACGTGTTGCACGTGATACTCAAGATCTTTTGATCGAATGTTGTGTAGGTGAGACCCCTATCATATTTTGAATCCGTGTGATAAAAGTAGTTGCTTTGAAGTTTAGTTCTCGTATAAGGTCCTTTATTCTCCCTCTTGCAGAGTTTATTAATCTCGTTTCATCAGAATCAAATGAAGTCTGTAGTCGAGAAGACAAAAGAACAATCGCACCTGAACATGTTCTAAAGGCATTACAGGTCTGTTAGTTACTTGTATAATTTAGATAAATGTATTTGTTTTCCACGTGTTAATTTAGATAAATGTATTTGTTTTCCACGTGTTAACTGATTCGTTCGTATCTTCAGGTTCTTGGTTTTGGGGATTACTTAGAAGAAGTTTACGCTGCATACGAACAACACAAAATCGAAATCGCGGTAACTATTTATTTCTTGCTTTTTGTTATGTGACTTTTTTGATGTGGTGGTAAATAATTTATCATATTGTAATGCTGACTTTAACCAAAATGATTGCACAGGAGACTGTTAAAGGTGGAAAGTGCACGAATGGAGAGGAGATGACCGAAGAAGAAGCATTAGCCGAGCAACAGAGGATGTTTGCTGAAGCACGTGCTAGAATGAACGGTGTTGCACCCGCAGCCGCTACTGCCCCTAAACCGCCTGATGCTGAACCAAGTTTGAACTGCTAACTTTTAGATCCTATTCTAATTTATAAAATTAGGCAAGATTTTTTACCTACCACCCTATCATGTACAAAGTCCATTTGGGTTAGTTAACTATTACATGTTTGAGTCTCAATGTAATTTGTATTCTTAGTTTATGTCTATATGCTTGCTGATTTGTAAGAGCTAGTCAAAGACAAAGCTGCATCTATTTGTTAGGCATGTTGCAGCAGCATGAATGATATGATTTATTGTTAAAAGGAGATGAATTAGGAAGAATTGTTGACTTTTATTAGTTTTTATGAATTAATCTGATCCAGCTTCTCTTTAAGTTTCAGGTTTTTTATCTGTTGTTTTCAGTTTTTCAATATACATGAACTTAGAACCTAAGATAACCGGTAACTAAGTAGTTTTGAATTAAAACATTTGCAGTGTCAAGGACAATACTTTGAACTTACAATATCATATTAGCCATTAGGCTTTAAATACTTCTTCAATCCTATGGATAAAAATCTTTAATCTGTCGTGAATTTAAAATTATAATTGATTTCACATTTTACACTAACATTTAACTATTAAATTATTTGTTTTAACAAGCTGTTTTAAGTATTGTTCAAATAAGTATAGTTCAAATAAGTATAATAAATTTGTTTCAACTAGCAATTGAGCCTGTACTAAGAGGTTTTCACATATAAGTGATCTGTTCGACACGTATTATAAAATACCAGACGTATTATTAAATAGAAAATGAATAAAGAAATTTAAAATTAATATTAAATTCAACTAATTAATGAATTGAACCTGTTTTGACTCTAACCAATTTAACTAATTTATGTCATATGTTCTGATGCAAAGTGCTACTCGACTCAACCAGTAGGTATTATACATTTCCAACTCTTTCGAAAAACATTCCACGGACCAAACGTCCCTAAAAATGTGTTACACATCTCTTGTGTCCTTAGAAGCCTCAACATACAACACAAGTACTTTAGATTGGTATTCGCCTCATACGGTGCATTGCAATGCTCTTAAGAGCATTGCCAATGCTCCATTCCATTCTGTCTTTTATTCATGCATACCAAATGCTATCTTAGTACTTAACCAGGGTCAGACAAGGCCTTGGCCCATTCAGTTTTTTTGTTTCGTTGTGGAATACACATGTTGCATTACGATGGAATAAAAGGCGGAATGGAATGGAGCATTACGATGAAATGAAGAAAAATGTGTTTGGTTCGTCAAGGTAATTGAATCATCCATTACCTCCTCCATTCTATTCCATCTAAAAACCTCAAAATCCATTTCATCCATCCCCCCTGTTTTCTTTTCCATTCCATTCCCTTTGTCACCCTTAATCAGCACCGACCACCACCACCACCCACATCTACAACTACCACCCATCGGCGCCACTACTTGACGCCACCACCGACCACCACCATTGCCGACCGCGACCACCCACCGACTGCCGCCACTCTCCATTACCGACCACTGCGACCCCCACCCACCGACTACCGCAATCACTGACCACCTGCCACCAACTGCCACCTCCACCACCGACCGCTGCCACCCACCACTAAGCATTGACCGCCATCACTGACACTCTCCGTCACCGACCACTGCCACCCACCACCAATCGCCACCTCCACCTTCATCACCGACCACCGCCACCCACCACCGACACTCTCCATCATCGACCACCACCACCACCGTCGCCGGTACCCACTATCAACCGCCATCGCCACCACTCACCACTGCCAGTTTTATTCATAAGTCTTTTCCTACCTACCAAACAATACAAAGTAATGATTCATTCTATTCTTACGTGGTAACCAAACAAGACCATGGAATGGTAATCATCCATTTCATTCTTTTGTCCATTTCATTTCCTCATCCATTCTATTATCCCATACCAAACATACCCTAAGTATATTTGTATAACTAGGTTATAGTTTGGGTGGATTTAGTTAATTTCTTAGTATATGTGAATTCGATATTATGTGAAAGTTAATATATGTCCCTTTGTGTTTATTTCCGTTCATGACCACTTTAAATTCATGCACACCAATTTGTTTTCATTGGTGTCTAAATGCGTATTTTGTTTTAATGAAATGTCCCCAATTCCCTATTAATGTCTAAATGCGTTCGTGAACAAAATTAACAATCGAACACAAACTAACACGAACATGAGTGTTTTCTTAACAAACGAACATGGACGGAAAATCTCGTTCAGTAAGTGTTCATGAGCTGTTCGTGAAAACATAATTTTATAAACAAATGAACACGAACAAGCCCTTGTTTGTGTTCGTTCGGTTCGTTATCTGAACCCCATCTCAATTTGTTTCAACCTAAATAAACTCATATCACTTGCGGCGGTGTTCTATCTCTATCACTTGAACCCCACGCTTATCGAGAAATTCATCAACATGTTTCTCCATCGTTTCAACATTACACTCCTAGTTCCCCAACCAACCCACTTTCTATCCTATCATGCATGATAATTGGACTTACCATGTGTTCTAGTGCCATTTCTTGAACCAAAACCTCCATTTAGCAAGCGACCCATCCACCCTTATGCCTAGGGCTGTAATTGAGCCTTGCTAAGCCAAGTTGAGCTCGAACTTTAAATGAACCAGCTTGGCTCGTTTATTTTATCGAGTTGAAAAGTCGAGCTCGATCCTAATCAAGTTGGCTTGTCATTTTTATTAATTTTTAAAAACATTTTTGAAAATATTAATAAAAAAAACAACAATCTCACACACACACACACATATATTAAGATATTTTGAGTCGGCTCGCAAGCTCACGAGCCGAGCCAAGCCTAGCTCAAGTTGGGCTCGTTTACAAATCGAGTCGAGCCAAGCCGCATCATTTACAACCGAACTTTTTCTGAACGAATTTCGAGCAAGTCGTAAGCTTTTTAAACACCCATGTTCAGGTAGTTAGACTACAAATGCCCCTTTTTTTGTTAGTAACCTAACCTAGAATAAAACTCACATTCTGATGGAGTGATATGGAGGCCTAATGATAGGTGACTTGAGACCTAATGATCACAAGTTCGAGCCTTGAAGGATACCAGGTTTTACCGATTATTTACTGTCGTGCATTCGGGCAGGTGATGGTCGGGTTTCCCTGGATCGGTGGACCTAAAGAACTGGGTGCCTTGTGAGTATCTTGAATTCGTCATAAAGAGATTTCCACAAAAGCCCGTGACAACTTTGTTGGCATGTAAAAAAAATAAAGCACACTTAGTAAGCACTGTTGATCCATCCACTAACTATATGTGCATATAATTACAAATGATTACGTAATAAGCTCTTCACTTTTGGAATATCTGAAAATAATGTTATTGAAAAGTGGTCCATTTCTAGGCCCAGAAATGCCTAGTTTTAGGGCATTGGCTTGTGAAACTTTGACATAAACTGTCTACAAATGGACTAGGTGACAGAAAGAGACCCATATGTACCCTTTATTCCTTTATTCTTTTTTATCTTTTTCTTCAAATCCAGTCATAAAAACAAATCCACAAAGTGTTAAACAAAACTCAAGAAACTACAAAAATCAGAATTTTAAACTACAAAAAACAAATCTACTAATATACAAAATCTAACTTCAAAGAAATTGATATATGAGAACAAGTTATAGCTCATTTTTAAATCCGTACTTGTTTCTTAAATAAAAATGTGACTCTTTAGACAATTGTTACATCGTCTCATACACAGAAGAAAACACTTAGATCACGAAAGAGAGGTGTAGAATTTTGTGAATCTAACAACTAAACAACTCAACTCAAACATAAACACAACCACAATATAAAGAACAAAGATATAGCGACAAAACGGTGACTGAAAGCTCTTATTAACCCAAACCAAAAAATACCCCCCAAACCCTAGTCTCAGCAAATCACTGAGACTGAATAAACGATACAAAGTATCAACAAGATCTGCTGATCAATAATATCAGCAGATCATCAAGAGAGTACAGACACAAACAAAAGACAAGGGTACAAACCCTAATACAGACTCAGAGAGACGAGAGAATACAGAGACGATAACAAAACAATAATCTAAATAATAATAATAATAAGATGTATTTATATGGAGCTCCAGAAGCTTCTGACGAAGATACCAAATCAACGCTCACGATTACTTTCATCCAACGGCCACAAACACATCTCGAAACCTGTTATAACAACTTAACAACATTGAACCAGTTCAAACAAGTTTGAACCAGACCACAACTAAACAGATTAAACCATTAGCCCAATAACCAGGGCATAAGCCCAAACACATTAGGCCCAATATCAATATGTTTAAGTAATCAAATTATAACTATATTTTTCAACATCCCCTCTTAATTTGATTGCTTAAACATGTCTGTCAACCCAAGTTTGTTACACAAGAACTCATGCTGAGAACTGTATAACCCTTTGGTTAGAATATCAGCTACTTGCTGATCAGAAGAAATTTTAAGCACCTGAACAAAACCTGAACTGATTTTTTCCCTTAGGAAATACAAATCAATCTCAAAGTGTTTTGTTCGATCATGGAACACAGGGTTTTCTGCTATAGATATAGCAGATTTACTATCACAAAACAATTTTAAAGGTAACTTATTTTTAACTCCCAATTCAACTAGCAGATTGGAAATCCAAACAAGTTCACAAGTAGTAGTACACATAGCTCTGTACTCGGCTTCTGCTGAAGAACGAGCTATAGTGTTCTGTTTTTTGCTTTTCCAGGATACGAGATTTTCACCTAGAAAAACACAGAACCCAGTAACAGACTTTCTAGTAACAAGGCATTTGGCCCAATCAGCATCAGAATATGCTGAAAGACTCAAATCCTCCCCTTTCTTAAACCAGATGCCTTTGCCTGGTGACTGCTTCAGATATCTAAGCAGTCTCAAGGCAATTTGCTGCACATTCTCAGTTGGTTTATGCATAAACTGACTGAGAAACTGTACTGCATAACTAATATCTGGTCTAGTTAAGGATAGATAAATTAACTTACCTATGAGCCTTTGAAAACCAGTAACATCACTTAAGAACTTAACATTTTTCCCACTTTTAACAGAAAGAATATAATTCTGTTCTATGGGAACACTCACAGGCTTACAACCAAGATAACCAAAATCACTTAATAAATCTAGACAGTATTTTCTTTGGTTTAAACATATACCGGATTCTGAGTATAACACCTCAATACCAAGAAAGTATTTTAACTTTCCTAGATCTTTTATTTGAAAACTCTCTTTAAGCATTGTTTTAATGTTATTTATTTCCTTTTCACTGTTTCCAGTGATAACTATATCATCCACATACACAAGTAAAACAACAAAGACATTTTCAACAGATTTCACAAACATAGAGTAGTCACACTTACTCTGCATGAAACCTATAGTTTTTAAGACTTCAACAAGCTTTTCATTCCACTTTCTTGGAGCTTGTTTGAGTCCATAAAGGGATTTTACAAGTTTACACACTTTAGAACTACCTTCAGAAGAATACCCTTCTGGAAGTTGCATGTAAACATCCTCAGTTATTGACCCATACAGAAAAGCATTGTTAATGTCCAACTGAAATAAAGTCCAATTATTTTGAACAGCCAAACTGATCACACATCTCACAGTGACCATTTTGACCACAGGAGAAAAGGTTTCTCCAAAGTCTAACCCTTCTCTTTGGTTGTAGCCTTTGGCTACCAACCTAGCCTTGTATCTATCTATCTCACCATTAGATCTATACTTTATCTTATAGACCCACTTACACCCAATTGCCTTTCTACCAGGGGTAGGTCAGTGACAATCCAGGTGTTATTTCTATACAAGGCTTCCATCTCATTATTCATAGCCTCAATCCAATTAGGATCTTTTGAGGCTTGAAAATAAGATGTGGGTTCACAAGACTTATTAATATTAGAAACAAAACTAAAATTATCAGAAGACAAGTTAGAATAATTCACACACTTTTCAACACCATACTTAACTTTGCCCTCAACAACATAGTCACTAAACTTCCTAGGCATATTAGACACCCTTGTAGAGTGTCTAATACTTCCCTCAGATGGGTCAGACTCTTCATTTACAGATCCTACATCATTGCCAGCCTCCTCAGGAATGCTACATCCTGGACTACCAGGCTGCAGTCCACCATCAGGAAGATGATGGTCTACCCCCCCAGCAGTCCTGGGAGCAGTGCCTGGTTGCTGACTAGTTAGATTTGTATGAGTACTAGTGGTTCCCCTTTCATCATTGGGAAGGTTATTAGTCATATAAGAAGACTGGGTTTCATCTGCTTCAATATTATCAAAAAAATTTAATGTTGTAAGACCATTATTATTTTGTTCTAGAGACTCAGTTTGTAAAATTTTTTGTTTAAAAGGATATATATCTTCATAAAACCTAACATCTCTGGAAAACTCAACCTTTTTTGTTTCCAAACACCACAACTTATACCTTTTTTAAGATTTGAGTAACCAATTAAGACACACTTTTCAGCTCTACTAGACAATTTATCACTTTCATTTAAGATAGTATTGAAGCAAAGACACCCAAAATTCCTAATATGACTAAGTATGGGGGGGAACCCAAACATTACCTCATAAGGACTTCTACCAGACAGAACAGAAGAGGGAACCCTGTTAATCAAGTATGTAGCAGTTAAAATACAATCAGACCAAAACCTAAGGGGCAAACCACTCTGAAATAAAAGGGCTCTAGCCATGTTAAGAAGATGTCTATGTTTTCTTTCCACCACACCATTCTGTTGTGGTGTATACACACAAGATGTTTGATGAAGAATACCTTTTGACACACAAAAAGACTCCATTTGTTTATTAATGAACTCAGTTCCATTATCACTCCTAAACATCTTAACTTTAGTTTTAAATTGAGTCATTAATAATTCATAAAAGGCAACTAAATTTTCAAACACTTCTCCTTTTCCTTTCATCATATAACACCACACAGTTCTAGTAAAATCATCAACAACTGTTAAAAAGTATTTATAACCTTCCCTACTAGTTACCTTGTAGGGACCCCAGACATCCAAATGAACTAATTCACCTATGGTTTTAGTTTTATGTTCACTTATAGGAAAAGGAACTCTAACTTGTTTAGCCTTATGGCAAATTTCACAAGGTTTAGAATCAGTTTTATTAATTCCTAGATCATCTTTTAAAATGGCCAGAACATGATCAGATGGGTGCCCCAGCCTACTATGCCAAAGATTTCTATCATTCACACTATTAAAACAAACATTGTTACTACTCACATTTTCACCAACAAAGTAAAGGCCATCACTCTGCCTACCAGTCACCAGGATTCTCTTGGATTTGGAATCCTGAACATAACAATTATGTTCATCAAATAAAACAGACAACTGATTATCCTTTGCAAGTTTATGAACTGACATTAAACTCACACAATAATCAGGAACAAGAAAAACATCTCTTAAAACAACTCCTTCTGCTAATTGAATGTCACCTATCTTGGTGACTTTAGCACAAGTTCCATTAGGATGCTTAACTTGTATATCATAGTCTCCTACATCTATACAGTTAAACATCCTTTCATCACTTTTAGTCATGTGTTGGTTTGCACCTGAATCAGTGATCCAACCATGACTAATAGCATGTTTAATGAAACTAGAGCAATTAGACCAATTGTCAAAGATACTGCCTAACCTAGATATTCTAGACATACAAGAAAAACCAGAGATGATAACACTCTCACCTCCAGTTTTAGAACTTTGAGCTTCATTTCCACTTTTCTCACTGATCAGATTCATTAACTTGGATATCTGTTCAGGTGAAAAAGGAATAGAAGCAGTAGCAGAAGAAGAATTTTTACCAGTAGACATATTGCTAGAAGCATTAGATTTAGCAGGCTGAGTGCCCTGCTTATTAGGGAACCCCTTTTTAACCCCTTGTGGATACCCAACCAACTCAAAGCACCTATCCACTGTATGACCAATTCTGTTACAGTGGGTGCACTTCAGGTTGGGATTGGGCCCTCTGTTAGAGCCTTTTCTATTATCAGTAAATTGATTTTGACTCCCCTTAGACACAAAAGCCACATTAGTTCCTTTAGTATTATGTAAGGAACCTCTATGTGACTCCTCTCTAGACACTATAGAAAAGGCAGTCTTAACAGATGGCAGTGGGTCTTGCAACAAAAGATTAGACCTAACTTGTTGATAAGCATCATCTAAACCCATAAGAAACTGCATTAGTTTTATTAAGCTATTGAAATCATTAAATTTTCCAGCAGCAGAACAAGAACATGAAGGCAACTGAACTATTGAGTCCAGTTGCTTCCACATTGTATTAAGTTTGTGATAGTATTCAGAAACTGAGGAGCCATTTTGAGATAATGAGTTAATCTTTTGGTGCAAGTTAAAGACCACTGATCCATCAACCTTATCATAGGTTTCCCTTAAATCAATCCAAACATCCCTAGCTAACTTAGAAAACACTTGTCCTAGAAACAGATCCTCACTAACAGAGTTTAACAACCAAGTAAGCACAACTGAGTTACACCTATCCCATTGTTTTCCTAAAATTTCATCAGTAGTGGACCTAACCACAGAACCATCTATAAAACCATATTTGTTTTTAGCTTCCAAAGCAAGTTTCATAGAGTTAGACCAAACAGAGTAGTTCTCTGTCCCTTTTAGTTTAATGCTAATGATAGACAAAGTGCTAGTGTCACTAGGGTGGATGTACAGAGGATCACCTATATCAAGTTTACTGATTAAGGTGTGCTCTGGACCTCCACCACCACTACCACCAGTGTTGGCAACCTCACCACCACCAGTATCACCCATAATAACAAATCAGAAGACAACCAACAGGCAAGAACAGATAAGAACCAACAAAGAACAAACAAATACACCCTAAATCAGAACGAAGCTGTGTCAGTGTTCAGATAGTGGGTTCATCACTCAAGGTGCCCACCCAGATCTTAACACAGGAGTTCTGTTATTATCTAAATATATATAGGTATGTATATAGACCAATATAACACAAGAACAAGAAACAAACAAAGAATAACAATCAAGTAGACAAACAAGACACCAAATAATTGGCCAATACCGGTCCACCCTAACCCGGTCAGTGCCTCTAGACACAACAGACAAAGAAAACAAGTAAGGAAAGATCTCACAGAGAGGGGAACCCAAGTTAGGGTTTCGCCAAACCCACAACCAGCACCTTCACTTAGGGTACTGAGTTGTGAGTGCAACTGTAGCTTTAAATCCAATCCAACCTCCAAGTAACCAGCAGCCAACAGGAGTTGACCTCAACACAAACCTGATCACAAACAAGAACACAAGGAATAATAGACCGGATCTACAAAACAGATCAGATCTACTATCAAGAACTAACAGGACCAGATCTATTACTTAGATCAGATCCTTAACACACCAGACACAAGACCAACAGCGGAAGAGAGATAAAACACCAAGATCAAGAGCCTAGGGCTCTGATACCATGTAGAATTTTGTGAATCTAACAACTAAACAACTCAACTCAAACATAAACACAACCACAATATAAAGAACAAAGATATAGCGACAAAACGGTGACTGAAAGCTCTTATTAACCCAAACCAAAAAATACCCCCCAAACCCTAGTCTCAGCAAATCACTGAGACTGAATAAACGATACAAAGTATCAACAAGATCTGCTGATCAATAATATCAGCAGATCATCAAGAGAGTACAGACACAAACAAAAGACAAGGGTACAAACCCTAATACAGACTCAGAGAGACGAGAGAATACAGAGACGATAACAAAACAATAATCTAAATAATAATAATAATAAGATGTATTTATATGGAGCTCCAGAAGCTTCTGACGAAGATACCAAATCAACGCTCACGATTACTTTCATCCAACGGCCACAAACACATCTCGAAACCTGTTATAACAACTTAACAACATTGAACCAGTTCAAACAAGTTTGAACCAGACCACAACTAAACAGATTAAACCATTAGCCCAATAACCAGGGCATAAGCCCAAACACATTAGGCCCAATATCAATATGTTTAAGTAATCAAATTATAACTATATTTTTCAACAAGAGGAGATCAAACTTCATATTCAATCGTGTTTGGGTTGGAATGATTCTAGAACTCGTAACCTCCAGTGAAGATTTTATCCGGGCAAAAAAAAATAAAAATAAAAAACAAAGCCGTAAGTTTCTTGTGGGAAAAATAGAAATATTGATTTGATAATTTTTTTTAGTTTCATGTATTTCATTAAAAACCAACAAGAATGGCGAAGCTTATTAAGGGCCCGGGGGTGCCCCGACCCTCACCGTTTTTGGCTCATTAGTGTAAATTTCCCCGTTTTTGTTGCGAACAAAATGTATATCTTGAGTCTGCCCCCCACTAATTTGATTTGATTTTGCGTAAATTTGGTCTGATGACTTTCGGCCCCCACCATCTAAACATTCAAGCTCCACCACTGTTTTTTGACTCAGTAGTGTAAATTTCCTTCTTTTTGTTCGAAAATTGTGTATGTATTGAGTCCGACCCCCACCAATTTGACTTGATACTCCGTAAATTTGGGTCTCGTGACATTCGGCCACCACCATATTAAAATTCAAGCTTCGCCAATGGATACGATGGGTAGAATGTTACAAAATTGCCTGAGGGAACAGCGGTAAAGACACTCGATTCTTATGTAATTGCAAAATTATTAAAAACGACATAAAAATAGACACATGATGTTAAAAACAAGTGTTGAAGAATGTTGCTCATGGAATAGACCAAACAAAGGATGGGGTGCTCCTTTTGCAGCCAATAATGAATTACTGGATCCATATGCCATGAGTCACCAGAACCCACCAGAACTCAGAGAGGCAGTATTATTTTAGTGATCATGTATGATGTTTTTTTGTGATGAACTAGAAACATTGGTTGTACAGTATGCAGTAAAGGTTGTATTGGGAAAAAGAGTGTTCTTTTTGCTGTCTGAGTACATCTGTAACTCTTTGGTGTTGTGTTGGTTATTCTGGTCAATAAAACACAAAAAAAAGTGAGTCAAGCATTCTCTCTATCTCTAACCCCACCAAGAAAGTGAAGTTACATATTTACTTTGTTTCCTTGCCTTTATTCTCTAGTGAAATTACCTAAAAGGACTTAGGGGTGTGTTTTGTGAACATTGATGTGACCCGGAATCCAAGGAAATCGGGTCGAAGTTTGAATTGAATCAGTAGTATCACAAATCACAAGACACAAATTATGTGATTCATTGGAGTATATTGCATACTTTGACCTTAAAAGTTGTCTTTCTAGTTATCCTAATTATTAGATAAAAAGAAAAAACAAATCATGATCCTTGATTATTTTTATAATATGATCGTTAAAAATAGTTGCGTCTAATAAATATCGTCACATGTATCAACATTATGTCAATGAAGTAGGTTATAGCAAGTTTTGCGTCAATTATTAGACATGTAAGATGTTATTGTTTAGTAGTGTTGTAGAATTTTAGGGTTCGAACAACAAACAAACAACAACAAGTGAGCCAACACAAACTCAAGATCAACACAACTGATGTAGGCGACAAAACGGTGACAAATCTCTTATTAACCCAACCCAAATCAGTACCCACCAGTTACCCAATAATCTCAGCAAATCACTGAGATTATATCAATACAAAGTTAGTCACAGATCTGCTGATTATCAAGATCAGCAGATCAAGACTTAAAGAAATAATACAAACAAACTTACAATCTAACAGACGATCCCTAACAGATGAAACCCTAAAACCAGAGAGAAATAATACAGAGAAAGAAAATAAAATGACAACGACTGAACAAAATATCTCGAGACAAAGCTTTAAATACTCGCTCTCGAAGCTTCGACGAAATGCCAATCAGACGGCTACGATTAAAGCAATCCAACGGTTGAGATGTAACCTGCCCAATAACTCGTAACAACCACTAATAACGAACCAGTTCAAGAACCAGTTCAACTCTTAATGTTATGAACCTTTTCAATATAATCAGATAATACACGGTTTAGGCCCAAACAATTATAAGCCCAAACTGATATCAAAACAGACTGATCCAACAATCAAGCCCAATACAAACATGTTTATATTTACTGATCCAACAATCAAGCCCAATACAAACATGTTTATATTTGAATTATAAGATAGAAATAATAATGTAAAATTATACATTATTTCAACATCCCCCCTTAATTCAAATACTAAACATGTTGCTTAGGCCTAGCTTACCACACAGATACTCATGTTGAGCTCCATAGAGCCCCTTCGTAAAAATATCAGCTATTTGCTGATCTGAAGAAATCTTAATAGCTTTGATAAAACCAGCACTTATTCTTTCTCTCAAAAAATGCCAGTCAATATCAAAATGTTTGGTTTTATCATGAAACACTGGGTTCTCTGCTATAGAAATAGCAGACTTACTATCACAATATAAGTTTAAAGGTAACTTGCTTTGAACTCCTAATTCTTTTAACAAATTAGAAATCCAAACAAGTTCACAAGCAGTAGAGCACATTGCTCTATACTCAGCCTCAGCTGATGATCGAGCAACTGTGCTTTGTTTCTTGCTTTTCCAAGAAACCAAACACTTTCCTATGAAAACACAATACCCAGTAACAGATTTACGAGTAACCAGACACTTAGCCCAGTCAGCATCAGAATAAGCTGACAAGGTCAAGTCCCCTTTCTCAAACATTATCCCTTTTCCAGGTGAATGTTTGAGATATCTGAGTAACCTCAGAGCAATTTTTTGAACATTCTGAGTTGGTTTGTGCATGAACTGACTCAGGAACTGAACAGAATAACTTATATCGGGGCGAGTTAATGATAGATATATTAACTTCCCTATAAGTTTCTGAAAGCCAGTTATGTCCTCAAGAATTTGCTATTCTTACTATCTAGAATGGATGTGGCATGATTTCTGTTCAATGGGAACAGACACAGGCTTACATCCAAGATAGCCAAATTCGCTTAGAAGATCTAGGCAATACTTCCTTTGGTTTAGACATATACCCTGTTCAGAGTACAACACTTCTATACCAAGAAAGTATTTTAACTTCCCTAAATCTTTTATTTGAAAACTTTCTTTAACAGATTCTTAATTTTACTTATCTCATTTTCATTATTTCCTGTAAGTACTATATCATCAACATAGACAAGTAAAACAACAAACACATCATCATGTGACTTAACAAACATTGAATAGTCACATACACTTTGAACAAAACCTATGTTTTTTAAAACATCAACCAATTTTTCATTCCACTTTCTCGGTGCTTGTTTTAAACCATATAGTGACTTAACAAGTTTACACACCTTAGACTCATTACCAAAGAATATCCTTCTGGTAATTTCATATACACATCTTCACTAATAGCACCATATAGAAAGGCATTGTTTATATCAAGTTGGAACAAAGTCCAATTGTTATAAACCGCTAGACTAAGTACACACCTGACAGTAACCATCTTAACAACTGGTGAAAAGGTTTCACCAAAATCAAGTCCCTCTCTTTGATTAAAACCTTTAGCTACAAGTCTAGCTTTGTACCTATCTATTTCACCATCAGACTTATACTTTATTTTATAGACCCACTTACATCCTATGGCCTTTCTGTTTGGAGGCAAATCAGTAACAACCCAGGTGTTGTTCCTGTATAATGCTTCCATCTCAGTATTCATAGCCTCTATCCACTTGGGATCTTGTGAGGCTTGTGCATAGGAAGTGGGTTCTAAGGACTTATTTAAACTAGTAACAAAACACAAATTCCCATGAGTCAAATTAGAGTAATTAACAGATTTCTCTACACCATATTTAACTCTCCCTTCTAACACATAGTCATTAAACTTTCTAGGTAACACAGATTCTCTATTAGACTGTCTAATAGTGAACCTACTTCCCTCAGGAGTCCTTGTGTCATCAACTGATCCCTCAAACCCTGAGTTATCAAAGTCTCTACCATCTGAACCTTCAGGTTGCTGATCAGAACTTAAGTTCTGATCTACATCTCTGGAGGTTCTGTGGGAAACTTCTGATTCCTCATCAGGTGAGTGATCATTTGCACTAAAGGGTTCCCCTTCATCATTGGGAAGGTTTGAAAAATTTTCTTTTGTTTTGTCACTTAAAGTAATATCATTTTCAAAAGAATCAAAAAAATTTAATGGTTTAAATGTTAAAAACATTTTCTTTAAACTCAGTTTTAAAGGGGTAAATGTTTTCATAAAACTTTACATCCCTTGAAAACTCTATTTTCTTAGTTTCTAAACACAAAAATTTTATACCCCTTTTTTACAAAGGAGTACCCAATTAGAACACATTTATCAGCCCTGCTATACATTTTGTCAGGACCATCTAAAATAGTTTTAAAACATAAACAACCAAAATTTTTTAAGTGACTAAGTTCAGGGGGAACCCATATACTAACTCATAGGGACTCTTACCATCTAACACAGAAGAAGGGATCCTGTTAATAAGATAAGCAGCAGTAAAGAACACAATCAGACCAATACCTAAGAGGAACACTGCTTTGAAACAGTAATGCTCTAGCTGTATTCAAAAGATGCCTGTGCTTCCTCTCCACAACACCATTTTGTTGTGGAGTGTATGCACAGGATGTTTGATGCAATATTCCTTTCTTATTACAAAAAACATTCATTTGTTTGTTAACAAATTCTGTCCCATTATCAGATCTAAATACTTTAATTCTTTTAGAAAACTGAGTTATATTAACTCATAGAAATTAACAAGATTCTCAAAAACATCACTTTTACTTTTTAACATATACACCCAAACTGACCTAGAATAGTCATCAACAACAGTAAGAAAGAACCTATATCCTTCCTGCTAGTGATCTTATAGGGACCCCCATACATCAAGATGTACCAGATCACCTACACCCTTTGATTTATGATCACTAAGAGGAAAAGGAACCCTAACCTGCTTGGCTTGTGACACACCTCACAAGGTTCAGAACCAGACTCACCAATGTTTAAAAGTATCTTTTAAAACAGCCAGAACTGACTAGAAGGGTGGACCTAGCCTACTGTGCCAAAGACTGTGCTCAGTAACACTACTAAAACACAAATTGCTAACATTAACACCTTTTCCAACAAAATACAGGCCATCCTGCTGTCTACCAGTCACCAGATTTTCCCTTGACTTGGAATCTCTGAACAAAACATTGGTGCTCATTGAACAAAACATCTAACTTATTGTCTATAGCTAGTTTATGTATTGAAACTAGTTAACACAATAAATCTGGGTATATAAAACACATCATGCAAAATCACACCATCAGAACTACACTCAATTATCACCTATTTTAGTGACCTTAGCATTGGTGCCATTAGGATGTTTAACTTCCATATTATACTTTGAAACATCAACACAGTTAACTAAACATTCATCATTCTATCATGTGTGATGGCACCAGAATCCATTTTCCATCCAAAGAACAGAACATACTTAACAAAATT
>JAUTDX010006502.1:0-27856 GCA_030844895.1 Ambrosia x helenae
AAAATATTTTAATTGCGGTCTTAAACACCTAACATCTATTTTAGTTGCGTGAGTACATCCAACACCAATGTCAACCGAGGTCTTGGATCTCATATTTGCAATTTGTAAAAAAATAGTGAATCGATTTATCCTAGAATACGAGCTAAGCTCATACGTGTACAAAATTAATATTGACTTAGGTTGAAATTCATGACTCATGTTGAATATTTCATCGAAAAAGAAGGCAAATGATAATGACTCCATTGCTTTCTTTTAAGAAACAATGAATCTGGTTTGTGGAGAAATAAAGGCAAATGATGAAACAAGGCGATTTAAATGACTTCATCGCTTTCATCAATATATGCATCCTTGATCCCCTTTTTCGAAGGCACATCCAAAAATTAATATAATTCTAAATATTTTATATGTCATAACAAAATAAGAAAAAAAAGTCTCCTACTTATTTTATTTATTTATTTTTTTTGAAAGATTACTTCATTAAAACAACACCACTATCTCCAAGATAAAACTTCTATTTGTGTGAGAGTTGATACTTTCAAGTTTTCAAACGACAACTTCCTATTAATTCCTTTCAAACGACAATTTCCTATAATTCCTTTGATGGTTATCTTGAATTCGATAAAGTTGGAGAAAACATTGTAGATATGTAATATATACGAATCTTTCTTCTTAGAATATTTCGACCCACAATCATAGACTGAAGATGTGAGTTTTCTAGTCCCATGGCATTGAACTCTAAAACGATTCCTTATTTCTTTATTAGTAGGGCCACTCCTAGGTGTTATTTATTCCCTATGGGAGGATCAAATGAGAAGAAACTTTATGTGAGAACAAATAACAAATGACATAATGATATTATTAAATACTATAACTCTTCTTACATTAATTATTATATCTCAAATTAATTAGTAATTAACACTTTATCCTACACATTATCAAAAATTTGTCCTACACATATCAAAATTCACCCTACATATATCAAAATTATCATATCTTTATCCTACACATATCGAGATTATAATCATACGTTTATCCTACACATATAAAAAATCATCCTACGTATATGCTACACATATTGAAATTATCCTTCACTCTAAATTAGGTTTGATTTGAAAATTATATCTTAAAAATCAATTATGCGTTCCATTTATTTTACTAGTTTAGTGGGGGTTACAAAAATTAATAATTTATTTAACATTGAATACAATTATTAAATGAGAGATTTTTATTGGTTAAAATTTATTCTTTTTCTTCTTACAAAATATTTTCCTCTCATTTGAACTTTTCACTTATTTCGTATGTTATACTAATGGGTTTACCCGCGCGTTGCAGCAGGATTACATAAAAAAAGTGTAAATTGTACTGTCAATAAAAACTTACGAATCAAGAAAGGAGGGTTTCAAATTGCGAACAGATATAAGTGCATCCCTTAATTACAAAATCCATAAGCATGGAAGTCAAGTAAAAAAGGTCAAAATGCAAAGCCAAATTTAATAAACAACACTATTAGAATACGTAAACAAAACTAAGCAATTGATGACTGAGTGTAAACATGAAGAACTACACATTATGTATCTGACTATGTCAATGTATCCAAATAAAACATGGTTTGATCAGTATATCATTAAAAGTAATAAGACAATTACAAACATCTAGATCCTTAAAAACATAGAAGACCATATCAACTTCGTAGCAACTTCTTCACTACTTTGAATGTTAACACCTGCAAAATAAACTAAGTGAGTAATTAAGCGTTAAAAACGAAAAAAAAAGGTAATAAAAAGATTATGACAATAATAACGCAAAAAACATATATACATAATTATAAAAAATAATTGGTTCACTCCAAATGGGTAACTTGGATTTGCTTAGTAAAAACACTCTTATAATAGCTAGCAAATGTTGAAACTATACATTATTCTAGACCAAACTTTGTTTAGAATAAAATAATGTTGCTCCAATATCTCAAAGTTGTAAAAGTAAGAGTAAAAGTTAAAACATATCTACATTCTACAATTCCATACAACTGAAAATATCTCCACCATAACAAGGACCGGAACAATTCAATTCACCATTTCTCATTTTCTTGTGCAACTGTCATGTGGATATATTTTTGCAGCACATTAATGGACTCAAAGAGTTTTCAAATACTACAGAATACATTAACATAATGAAGAAGATTAACAAACTCACAGTGAACTTCAATTTATCAATTGCCCTAATGTAATGTATAACTCCGTGACTCATATAACCCTATTAACAATATACAGAGAAAAATGAGAGAGATGAGGGAATGCTTTTCTTATTGATGTATCTTATGAAATACAAATACCTCTTTATATATGCCCTTTCATAAATACAAAAGTAATAAAATATAGAAGTTAAACATATGAAAAGTCATAAGTCCTTAATAAATACAAGAGTAATATAAATATAGGCATTAAACATATGGAGAATCATCATGTAAATGCATGTATGTGAATAGTCACTTCTTTGCATTACTTATTTTGTATAACTGTCATCAAAAGTTGTACTATAGGGGCATAAATGGAAGAAAATTGATAAAATATAGAGATGTATACTTGCGTCTCTTTATATGCCATCTTAAAAGTGTGACAAAATTACAATCATATCTATCGAGTTTCTTTAATAAGGTATATAGATAACTCTATAGTTCATTATCTTATCATAAATAAATTTGGAAAAATAAATTAGGACTACGAAAGTGCTTTTAAAATTTTTCTCATAGGCAAATAATAATATAAGGATACTTTTCTGTTTTTTAAACAACTAAGACCATTTTTTACATGTTTTTCTCTACATTGTTATAAATAACACAAGAAACACAATCAAATGAAATATAAAAGTTTAATAAAGTGACGACCTTAATAAAGAATTTATGTACTTGCCTAACTACCGAAAAAGTAATCAAAGATAAGTTGATTCGAAAAACAAGTATTTTTGTCCTTTAAATGAGTAGCATTTTTGACATGAACAATCATTTGAATATCTATCTATTTAATCGAAACGTTCACCAAATATTTTAAAACATTTAAACATGAAACGAAGATATTGTAGCGAACTACCGGTGATGCTAATGCAGGCTTTTTCTTTAATCAGGATACTACTTGGGCCAATTTAGAGTGATGGACTCTTGGGGTATCCATAGATTTTGGGCTACACTTTGTAGAATTAATATTATTTAGATTTTGGGATGCAGATCAAGATTTCGCCTTCTAATAATCTATTTCGAACAATTTTGTTACAAGACTTTGGTTTACAACTTCACATTCATAAAAAAAGATACTGCATAAATTATGTGTTCAATACATCGATTTTGCTAAGTAATAAGATAACTCCCTTAGCTCCAGCCAACTAAATATTTATGTAAAAAATGTCAACGACGATGTAGAAAATTAGAAATAGTGTTGAGCAAAGAGTCGGTGATGACCTTACCACGACGAAGACGGTCAATGATGCTGATGAATTAAAAGCTTGATGATAATGGAGAAATTAGCGTTTTCTCATTCGGTCGCAACTTCTGTTGCTAAAACTTTGGTCCCAATGTCGCTCGCTAACTTTGAGACGGAAATTCTTGCGGCCAAGATCTAAGACAAACAATTACAGTCACAAATATATATCAGTTGTGACAAGGGTACATGCGAATATTGAATCCGGCTGAAAATAGGCTTTATGACTGTTTTGGTGATCATACATTTTTTTTTTGAAATTTTTTGGTGATCATACATTGTTACTTAGTTTAGTAGTATTTGTTTGTAACTAAAAAAATTACTCTTTTTCTTTTTTAGTTTACAAATTAACAACTAAACCGAATTACCATTGGGGTTGGTGGCCCAATGGTAGAAGCAAAGCTTCTAGGAACATCTAAGGGAGGTCATGGGTTCAAGTCCCATAGGGTGTAGAAATTTACCGTTCAAAAAAAAAAACAACTAAAACCGAATTAATTGCGTAATTTTAAAATCACATATTCTTTAAATGGTAAAGGTAAAATCGATATTTGATATTATATGATATATTAAATACTAGATTATACCCCGGGAACGTCCCGGGATTGAAAAAACCTAATATGCATATTAATTTTACATATGAAATAAAATGATGCGCTTTACAGTTACATGCATGAAAGCTTCGGGTAGCAGCTAACCTAAAATAATTAAAAATATATCTCCAATGTTAACGCCTAACCTTAAACAATGTATAACTCTAATATTAATATCTAACCTAAAACAATGTATTTTCCAAATGCTAACGCATGTTGAAAATAGAATTCATATTTACTGATTTGAACATAATTAGTGACTTGCCTACACATGATTAATGATTTACCTGAACACTTTGTGTTTTTTTCCTGTTTGAACTGAACCCAACAAAAAATAGTCGTTCTTTTTCTCCGTTTTTATATAGCACTATGGTACTCGTTGGAAAGATAATAAAACGCTAGTTAATTTGGTGTACTTTTTTTCTTTAAAAAATCTCGTATATAAAAGATATTAACGTTTAAAAATTATGTGAGGAAACATAAGAGAGAAAAATCTAATTTTATTTTTAAATTATTTTTTCCTAAAATATCTCAATACCACATGGGATGACACATGGCACACTCAAGGAGGAGAATGCCTCTTTAAGTGCCATGTCATTAAAATGGCTTTGATTTATTATATGTATAGATAGATTATTCTAAACCATATATAAATGTGGTGTAATGCAATTTGAATTTATGTGGTTTTCGGGGGATTGCTCTTTGCGTCCCTCATTTTGGAAAATTACTTCTTGAATCCCTGACCTTTATAGTTTGTTGTCACCAGAGTCCCTAGGTCAAACGTTCGTTAAGGCACCATTAGTCTTGGGGTGCAATGTCCAAAATACCCATGGCTTTAAAGATCTTATTAACCATTAGGCACCATTACTCCCTATTATACATGTCATTACGTGAGTACATGTGCAAACACAATGTAACACCCCAAACTCTCATTTTGCCTAAATACGCCAATAGGCGTAATCGATAAAAAAAAACAAAGCGGGTTTAATGGTGGATGTTTTTAACCACCGAATAAAAAAAAACGAGGCTATACCCTTTACCGGAGACTAATCTAGTTAATGTTATAATAAAAAAAATAATGAAATCGAGACTAAACCTGAGGGGCTAAATACGACAGTTAAGCAAAGTTGTGATAAAAGGGGGTTTAAAATGAAAAAGTGTGTGAAGACACACACTTCACATCGATCATCACACCTCCAAAAACACACACATAAGACTCCATCCAATTCAGCCCTAAATCATGCCAAAAATCGACGGTTTTTCTTAATGCATGATGAAATTCATGATCATCTAGTGTTCTAAACATCCTAAGGTAACTCTACATCCTTTTAAATCATCCAAATCCGTGGTGTATGGAAGATGATGATTTTAGGGTTTTTGTAAAAACGTGATTTCTTAGCTTCTATAGATTTCTATGTGTTAGTAGACCCCAAGGAAGCTATAAAACGTGGTAAATCATTATATGTTGTTGAATCGTGTGAAATTATGATTATTTGTATGTGTAAGTAGTGGGTTTTTACCCTAATCATGAATACACTAGTATGTGGAATAATCTTGCAAATTCTATGTGATTAGTATCATGTATGTGAGCTAAATGATGGAATGATCATGTACAAAGGGTTAGCTAAGCCATGGTGGAATCTAGAAAGCATTGAACACCTAGAATTAACATGATGAAAATAGTGCATATGATGTGTTCGATAAAATGCTTGAATGAGGAAATAAATGTGTAAACATGTATGAACATGAATACTTAATATGTGATGTTGAGCTAGAGGTAAAACGAATACATGAATGCCATGGATAATGAAAGAAATCCATATTATGTATTCTAACAAAACAAGGTTTGACATGTCCCTAAGTTAGGTACGAGAACTAGGGAGCAAGCGGGTCAAACGGATGCAAACTCAATGCGTATGGAAACATGAACGGATATGAGGTAAGTTCTACTTACACTATTAGACTATGACATGGATTAAGTGTTATATATTGGTATTGAGTGTGTACTAAAGACAAACCCCAAGGGGTGAAATTCATTAAGTGGGTCGATTTATGTGGACTCACAATAAATCAAGGTTTATGAGATTAATTGAAACCATGAGTGGTGACCGAATTGTGAAATTCATCAAACGGGTCAATTAATAATGCCATGTAAGAAATGGTGTTTTAATCCAAAATGGGTCACTAAAATCATTTGAATGAAGTTGTTAAGTATGTTGTTAAATGGTTCAAGTTTGTGACACTTGAACCATGGATAAAAGCTTGAATAACTTAGTATAATGAACTATGAGTCTAAACGGGTCAAATGGTGATGTCCTCACCATGTGAGTCTAATACTTGATGCTTGTATTTCAAGCATTAAGATTCATGAGGTTAACGGATCAAATGTCAAAGTATTAGCATTTGAGTTCCGAGAAATTAATGCGTTTATTTAGAAAGCAAGCAGGTAAATGCACTTGTGCGTGCACGCTTGATGCAAAGAATCATGGAGGATAAGCACAAGGTATGAGAATGGGTCAACACTACCGGGTAAGTCCGTAGTATAAAATATAACCGTGGATGAAGATATATGTTAAGGAAACAACTCACATGAAGTGTGGGTGCCAAATAGGTAAGTTATTTTCATAACTATGTCTAATGCGCACTAATGCGCTTAATATTGATCAAATTGGGAATAATCATATGAAACGGTGAAAATCTAAGTCCGTAAGGACTTAGAAGTTTTTAAACAAATCATGGAGTCAAAAACAATTGTTATGAATCAAGAAGTGTCGCCACGGATGGCCAAATTGAATGATTTGGCTATAAAGGGCATTTTGGGAATTATAAAGGATTCACTAAAGGTTAAAACCTTAGAAACAGGATTATAATGAACAAATCGTACAAACTCTTTGGTTAATCATGTGTCTAATTTGACAACATTAACTATATGCATTTTGTGTGTGTAAATATTGCCTTGTTAAGTCTAAGGCCTTAATGGGTCGATTTGAGTATAAATCGCCATAAAGTTTCAAAACTAGAAACCGGGTCTTAATGACATAAACCGGATGATGTTTATAGGTTAAACAAGGGTCCAATGAGTTAACATAATGATTATTATGCTTATTTGAATGGTCTAATAAGGTTTTGTATAACCTATGGCCTAACGGGTCGATTTGGGTAAAACAACAAGAGCATTGAATAACCGAAAAGGTGTATTTGATTTTGAGAAATGGTATCTTATAAGCATTCTAATATGATGCCAATGAGTCCCCAAGTGTTTCTCGGAATGGCTTTGAACATAAGTAAAAGAGCAACCAAAGATGGGGAAAACAAGTAGAAATCAACAATTTTCAGCCAGTGTCCAGCGTAAGCTACGCTGGCAGCGTAGGTTACGCCAGACACTCTCGCAAAATTTTGTCCAGTGTCCAGCGTAAGCTACGCTGGCAGCGTAGGTTACGCCAGACCCTCTCGCAAAATTTTGCCCAGTGGCCAGCGTAAGCTACGCTGGCAGCGTAGCTTACGCCAGGCCCTCTTGAAAAATTTTATTCAGTGAACAACGTAGCTTACGCTGGAAGCGTAGCTTACGACGGGATGTAATCCCAAAATATTTGTTTTGCCATCCAAGCTTGTTTGTTCCGTTTTGACGCGTATCAACGTGTTAACCATTTTAAAGGTGTTATTATCAACATAACTAACCATTATCTACGCAATGGTGCTAGGTATACATGTGACGGGAATTTCGGAGCAAGGATCAAGTCACGAGGAGAGCCGAACACACCCGAGCACTCATCAAGCTTCCGCACTAGATTCAAGAGACTCCCGTTAAAAATCATGAAATCTTAGTTGTTTTTCAATAATTAAAATGTAAGAATTTGTGGGAATGAGAAATGTATTGATCTAAATGATTAAGTTTTTTTTATAATATCAAAGTTTTAACTGGGAGTGGTTTAAGTAAGGTCAAAACCCGTATGATTATGCGTTAATCGTGTGATTACGGGTTAGGGTCTTACAAGTGGTATCAGAGCCATTGGTTTGAGGGATCCGAGTGTCGAGAAGGATACTTGGACTCAAACTGTGCGCTCAAGTGTTGAAGGGTGTTCGGTTCGGGGCTTGATCGAGGAATCCGGTAAGGAATATTTTCAATAACAATCCGGTTTGATCGGAGATTGTTATATATGATCAATAGTGATATCGTGTAGATACATTCTATCACAAAAATCTTGGTAAGGAAATGGTTGGGCGGCTTGAAGCCTGTCCAAAGATCTATTCAGGCAACGAAATTCTTGTGTAACAAGAATTCTAACATTATTACTATAATGATGCATACTAGTACCGACATGTCATGTTACTAATCAATTGAAATTGTAAACGTGACAGGGATGAGAACATTTTATTCGATCGAGATAGGATCGAATGATTCACCCAACGAGGTGGTGGAGGGTCCAGGAGCTCGGCGGAAGGCATGCTTACCAAGGACCAAGTCATGTAACGACTCAGACTAGCGGATTGATAAAAAGAGGGGAATGCATGAGCACGTATCAATCAGGTACACGCCCTAAATCATAGTAAGTGCACTATTAGGCAATTATCACACGAAGAGTGGTAATTGCATACGCAATCAACGAGGAGAATGGGAAAGGTGCATATTTCTATATAATGAACGATCAATGCACAAACTTAACTTGAACATCGAAACCGGTTAGGGGTAATCATCCCAAACTAACGTTTAAAAGTTAAGAAATGCTAGAGTCACGTAGTGGTCATATCAATGGGTATGACCACACAAAGTTTTATGAAATGAAAACACATCGTTGGTTTTAAATGAGTAAAGGTAAAACCAAATACCCAATAAATATCAAGAAAAAGGTTTTACCAAATAAAATAGAGGACACAAGCATGAGCTGAAAATTTGCTTGCATAGGGTGTGATGCCTTAATTATAATAAGTCCTTATGTACCATATGCGAATTACTTACCCTGGCCAGGTAAGTGTTAAACATATGATACAATGGGTTTCTTATAATTAATACATATGCAATCTATGTAGCAAAGTCTTAGTAAGTGTGAGCTGCCGGGAGATTTTGGACGTAGTCCACTGTCTAACACGGCAGGGATGCGATCCATGCAAGACCTTGAGCGAGGCACTAGCTGAAATACGCTGGGCTAGCAGAGAGGTCAATATACTAAGGCATTTTGGATGTAGTCCGCTGTCTAACACGGCAGGGATGCGATCCATGCAAGACCTTGAGCGAGGCACCAGCTTATACGCTGGGCTAGCAAAGCGGGAAATATACTATACGAGTTATCTTTGGTTGTTACAGAAATAGACTTGAACCTTAATCAAGGTTGAGTCATAAGTAAATTTGGTTTGTAAATAGACTTGAACCTTAATCAAGGTTGAGTCATAAGTAAATTCGGTTTGTAAATAGACTTGAACTTTAATCAAGGTTGAGTCATAAACAGATCTAATTCGTAAACGGGCTTGGGCCTTAATCAAGGTTAAGCCATAATTAAACTCGAATTTTTTTTATATAGAAGGATAAATTCGTAATGGGGGCTTGAACCATAATCAAAGGTTGAGTCATAGTCACATTCGGGTAAGTCGTAAATCTTTGGATTAATGACATAAACAGCGGATTTGGGCCGTGATAAATCAGTAAATCATTCAACCCTCGGGTTAAGGATGAAAAAGTGAAAACTGTGATAACACTAGGTTGAATAGTCGGTACAACCTAATGCAAATTATGATAATAGGAGATTAGTCATTACCATTCGTGGTAAAGACCAATCGACACTTTGTGTTATGAAAAGAAAACCGACCTCAACTTATATTGAGATCGGTAAATCAGAAAAAGGATTTTTGGAAAATAAATGTTCCAAACAAATAAATGATTTGAGTTCTGAAACTCAAAAGTCTTTAAATGGGTCGGTTAGGGCAATGACCCCAATCGAGTTAGCAAACCAGGACTTGGGGAAAACCCAAATTCAAACTGAAGGACACAAATTACATATGTTATGGGTAAAGCCCAAGCATCGTAAACTAAATAACTCACTTGGTGTGAGATTAAAGGCAGGGTGAATCATAATGGATTATACCTAGGAATTATGATACTTGAAAACATAGGAGCCTGGCAAACCGGTTGGGTAAAGTGTGGGGATTTGGTAATAATTTCCACAATAGTTACGAAGGGTAGGAGGAACCCAATAGACGGAAAATTCTTAAAATAGGATTAGCCAAGAAAAGGGAAATGTTAGTGCAGAAGCAAGGATTGTTTATAACATACTAGCAAACCAAAAAGGGACGAGAGTTGGATTCGGGGATGAATCCAAGAGGCTAGAAAACGGCTATGACTAAAAAGTCGGGTTAGTCTTGGAAACCAATATAAATTACTTGTTGTAAAAAGATGCATAGGCATACGTACTTATGCATAATGCAATCAAGTAACCCACTAGATGCTTTAGTGGGTACGATAGAACATACCCTTAAATCATTACATCTCTAGGGATAATAGTAGACGGGGAATAGTCTACAGTTCTAGGGAAGCCCTATGAGAAACATAAGTAGCTGAAATTCTTGTTAGGGGTAAGTATGTAGATATTGCTCCTAGTTAATCGAGAGGATAGAATAACTAAAGTCATATTATGAAAGGTAAGGCTTTCATATAACAATCGAAAGGTGTGAAGTCGAACAAAGGGATAATCGCCCTAAGTATATAGCATTAATTGTTTAGACTATAGATTGGTAAGGAACGGGCGGTGCTGAAATCAGTTTAGAGAACCAAAGTACTTAGGGGTAACCAAAGCAAATACAATAGAAAGGTTTCGGGGACGAAACCTCTTTAAGGGGGGTAGAGTTGTAACACCCCAAACTCTCATTTTGCCTAAATACGCCAATAGGCGTAATCGATAAAAAAAAACAAAGCGGGTTTAATGGTGGATGTTTTTAACCACCGAATAAAAAAAAACGAGGCTATACCCTTTACCGGAGACTAATCTAGTTAATGTTATAATAAAAAAAATAATGAAATCGAGACTAAACCTGAGGGGCTAAATATGACAGTTAAGCAAAGTTGTGATAAAAGGGGGTTAAAATGAAAAAGTGTGTGAAGACACACACTTCACATCGATCATCACACCTCCAAAAACACACACATAAGACTCCATCCAATTCAGCCCTAAATCATGCCAAAAATCGACGGTTTTTCTTAATGCATGATGAAATTCATGATCATCTAGTGTTCTAAACATCCTAAGGTAACTCTACATCCTTTTAAATCATCCAAATCCGTGGTGTATGGAAGATGATGATTTTAGGGTTTTTGTAAAAACGTGATTTCTTAGCTTCTATAGATTTCTATGTGTTAGTAGACCCCAAGGAAGCTATAAAACGTGGTAAATCATTATATGTTGTTGAATCGTGTGAAATTATGATTATTTGTATGTGTAAGTAGTGGGTTTTTACCCTAATCATGAAATACACTAGTATGTGGAATAATCTTGCAAATTCTATGTGATTAGTATCATGTATGTGAGCTAAATGATGGAATGATCATGTACAAAGGGTTAGCTAAGCCATGGTGGAATCTAGAAAGCATTGAACACCTAGAATTAACATGATGAAAATAGTGCATATGATGTGTTCGATAAAATGCTTGAATGAGGAAATAAATGTGTAAACATGTATGAACATGAATACTTAATATGTGATGTTGAGCTAGAGGTAAAACGAATACATGAATGCCATGGATAATGAAAGAAATCCATATTATGTATTCTAACAAAAACAAGGTTTGACATGTCCCTAAGTTAGGTACGAGAACTAGGGAGCAAGCGGGTCAAACGGATGCAAACTCAATGCGTATGGAAACATGAACGGATATGAGGTAAGTTCTACTTACACTATTAGACTATGACATGGATTAAGTGTTATATATTGGTATTGAGTGTGTACTAAAGACAAACCCCAAGGGGTGAAATTCATTAAGTGGGTCGATTTATGTGGACTCACAATAAATCAAGGTTTATGAGATTAATTGAAACCATGAGTGGTGACCGAATTGTGAAATTCATCAAACGGGTCAATTAATAATGCCATGTAAGAAATGGTGTTTTAATCCAAAATGGGTCACTAAAATCATTTGAATGAAGTTGTTAAGTATGTTGTTAAATGGTTCAAGTTTGTGACACTTGAACCATGGATAAAAGCTTGAATAACTTAGTATAATGAACTATGAGTCTAAACGGGTCAAATGGTGATGTCCTCACCATGTGAGTCTAATACTTGATGCTTGTATTTCAAGCATTAAGATTCATGAGGTTAAACGGATCAAATGTCAAAGTATTAGCATTTGAGTTCCGAGAAATTAATGCGTTTATTTAGAAAGCAAGCAGGTAAATGCACTTGTGCGTGCACGCTTGATGCAAAGAATCATGGAGGATAAGCACAAGGTATGAGAATGGGTCAACACTACCGGGTAAGTCCGTAGTATAAAATATAACCGTGGATGAAGATATATGTTAAGGAAACAACTCACATGAAGTGTGGGTGCCAAATAGGTAAGTTATTTTCATAACTATGTCTAATGCGCACTAATGCGCTTAATATTGATCAAATTGGGAATAATCATATGAAACGGTGAAAATCTAAGTCCGTAAGGACTTAGAAGTTTTTAAACAAATCATGGAGTCAAAAACAATTGTTATGAATCAAGAAGTGTCGCCACGGATGGCCAAATTGAATGATTTGGCTATAAAGGGCATTTTGGGAATTATAAAGGATTCACTAAAGGTTAAAACCTTAGAAACAGGATTATAATGAACAAATCGTACAAACTCTTTGGTTAATCATGTGTCTAATTTGACAACATTAACTATATGCATTTTGTGTGTGTAAATATTGCCTTGTTAAGTCTAAGGCCTTAATGGGTCGATTTGAGTATAAATCGCCATAAAGTTTCAAAACTAGAAACCGGGTCTTAATGACATAAACCGGATGATGTTTATAGGTTAAACAAGGGTCCAATGAGTTAACATAATGATTATTATGCTTATTTGAATGGTCTAATAAGGTTTTGTATAACCTATGGCCTAACGGGTCGATTTGGGTAAAACAACAAGAGCATTGAATAACCGAAAAGGTGTATTTGATTTTGAGAAATGGTATCTTATAAGCATTCTAATATGATGCCAATGAGTCCCCAAGTGTTTCTCGGAATGGCTTTGAACATAAGTAAAAGAGCAACCAAAGATGGGGAAAACAAGTAGAAATCAACAATTTTCAGCCAGTGTCCAGCGTAAGCTACGCTGGCAGCGTAGGTTACGCCAGACACTCTCGCAAAATTTTGTCCAGTGGCCAGCGTAAGCTACGCTGGCAGCGTAGGTTACGCCAGACCCTCTCGCAAAATTTTGCCCAGTGGCCAGGGTAAGCTACGCTGGCAGCGTAGCTTACGCCAGGCCCTCTTGAGAAATTTTATTCAGTGAACAACGTAGCTTACGCTGGAAGCGTAGCTTACGACGGGATGTAATCCCAAAATATTTGTTTTGCCATCCAAGCTTGTTTGTTCCGTTTTGACGCGTATCAACGTGTTAACCATTTTAAAGGTGTTATTATCAACATAACTAACCATTATCTACGCAATGGTGCTAGGTATACATGTGACGGGAATTTCGGAGCAAGGATCAAGTCACGAGGAGAGCCGAACACACCCGAGCACTCATCAAGCTTCCGCACTAGATTCAAGAGACTCCCGTTAAAAATCATGAAATCTTAGTTGTTTTTCAATAATTAAAATGTAAGAATTTGTGGGAATGAGAAATGTATTGATCTAAATGATTAAGTTTTTTTTATAAATATCAAAGTTTTAACTGGGAGTGGTTTAAGTAAGGTCAAAACCCGTATGATTATGCGTTAATCGTGTGATTACGGGTTAGGGTCTTACACACAATACACAACAAGACTCGTTTGTCCAAGACATCCAATGATGTGACAATGTTTAAATGACACCTAGTGTAACTACATGCACAAGTAACCCTACAAACCTGTTGGTAAACATTATGTTTACGTTCAGTTATACACACCATATAAGTCTCATACAATTGTACACATAATTTCAAGTCATAGCCAAGTCATTCAAACCTTCAAATAAGCACTTATGCGTAAAAGTTATAATCTGCGTTTTCGGGGCAGATTATGCGTTGTCAAAAGGATTTTATGAAAAGTACTTACACATCATATTAGAATCTGAAAATTTTATTGCACATTTCTATATGTTTATTTGTCGTGTCACTATTTTTTTTCGTGACCAATCCTTTTTGAGCAATTACGAAAAATTTATTGGACATTTCTATATGTTTATTTGTCGTGTCACGTTTTATTTGCGACAGTTTACATGAAAAATTATTAAAAATCATGGATTCCTCCAAATGGTATGAATCCACTTGGAGAAGTCCCGAATCTCATGTATCTATCTACTATCCAAAATACATGACCTAAATCCTTGTAAATATCAAGTTATGGCCATTTAAAGTTGACTCAATTTACAAATCCGAAAATCAGGTTTAACCTTTGTTTGTATGAAATTCCAAAAACATATCATCCGACGTCCAAATCATATAAACTTGCACATTCTGAAAACCTCAGACCATAATTCATATGCTAGAACCAAGTAACAATCAAAACAAAAAACTTTAATATCACGTTACTTGCCCTACAAGTTACTACATACAATCTGTTCAAACTTTAATCATGCATGAACTCAATGTTAGCGAACCCTAGATTCATAAAGTCGCCTAAGCAAGATTATAAACACATAATATAACATATTCATAACTTATAACAGATCTATCATGCAAGATTTATCATGATTAACAATCTCTACAAACCCTAGATCAACAAGAATCATTAATATGCAAGTTCCATGCAATATACATCATAATAACACACAACCATATCATTAGTCATGCTTTAATCTTTGTAAAATTCATGTTTTTGTTATAAAAGATTTACATCAGACCTAGCAAACTTGTTTTATTGTTTTAAAACATAATGAAAGTGATTAAAAAATGTTTAGGAATCAAGATTATACCTAGTGCACTTCAAACAAACAAACCGAACAACTTCAAGCTTCTTGAATGATGTTATTAAGCCAAAGCAGGTGTTTGGGGTTTGTATTTTTTGAGTAGGAGGCTAGGGTTTTGAAAAATATGAGTGTGATTATGAAAAAGAGGGTTAAAATTCGATTTGTAAGGCTTTAAACTGACTTTGGCTAGTCAGGTAACCCCTCGCGCCCGCGACAGGTTTGGGTCTTTTCCCTCGCGCCCCTCGACGCCCTTCATTTTTTTTTCTTTCGCAAATTATTTGGGCTTTGTACATTTAGACTAACACCACAAATAATCAACTCAATATTTTATGGCCCGAAGTACCTTCTCGGTTCGTCGGGTGTCGGTTACGGGTTCGGTAATGCGTTTCGTCTAAATAAACATAATTATATAATAATTCACCAATAAATTCACATAAGCACATAATTGCAAATAATATCAAACGAACTATTCCACAATTATTTGTTTTGATATTTCACCAACGTTCGGGGTTCAATACTTGTGTATGTTGTCGGTAATTCCCCAAATTACCGTTCCATGCAGTTATGAACCTATAACTCTGCAATGTGTGACTCACCTAGCTAACCCTAGTTAAGTATAATGTTGTGAATGTAAGTACAAGTTAACTAGAGTTTTGTTAAAGTATGAACCTGAAATAGCGGGGTATCACAGTCATGATTCGTGAACGAAGCTGGAGGTGGGTTGGCCGATGACTACTTTAAATGGTTGGACTCTGCCTCCCGGGTCTAGTTACTTGTTGATGTGTTCCTTTGCTTCTTAGTAGGCCGAGGTCACTTATACGTTCATGACTCATAAGTGAAACCCCTAATTTCAAGTTTTAATTTATATTTTAAAGGCAAAATGGAATTTATTAATCCCACCTTTTTGCAGTTGGCCGATAATAATCCCACCTGAGTTTATTCTTCTCACCAGTCCCACCTTTCAAACATTTTACTCCCACTGCACCCCCCGTTAACTCACACTAACGTCGTTAGCTGAAACTCACAATTCTAGGCGATTATTCACCGGATTTGAAAGAGAGAATCGAGACGAATATATTGATATGTTTAATTACAGAAATAAGCATGGCCTAGAATTCTGAAATGTTGTAAGGCTTTAAAGAACAGTAGTCTTAAAGACTGTAAGGCTTCTAAGCAGTAGGCTGGAAGTTTTGTGAAGTTTTGACGGATAATAGCCCAAAAGGCTTTAAAGCTTCGTAGAATAGTAGATTAAAAGGTTGTGGAGCTTTGGTAAGCAGTAGCCTTGAAGGTTAGAGAACTTCGTTGGACATTGTCTTAGAAATCTATAAAGCTTCAAGGAATAATGTATAGTAGATCTATGCGCTTGCAAAGCTGGATAGTAGCCTAAAAGCTTAAAAGGTTGCAGTGAGAACAGTAAGCTATAAAGCTGTTGTGAACAGTATGGTATAAAGTTGCAGTGAACATTGAAAGAACTTAGAAACCGAACTACAAAGAGTTTTTCAGTTCTAAATAGCACGGCCCCACGGTGGGCGCTAACTTGTTGCTACAACAAATAATGGTCCGGAGAGGGTGTGAATGTTCCAAGGGTTTAAAGCTTCTGACCTCGTCTGCTACTTAAAGGGTTGAACCTGCAGCATGAAAGAACTCGTTAGAAGGGGTACAGAGACCGGGGTTTCTTGACCACCCTCCAACGCTCAATATTAGTAGAGTATTACATATGAATATAAACGTAGGTAAATGAATAATAAGTATAAAAATATGTATATGTATAAATATGAAATGTAGAGAGTATAATGTATGGAGGAAGTGATGGTCGAGATCCAACGTTAGCTAGGAACTGATGCGATATCATACTTCCTAACTCAGTGGCTTGACACGGTTGTGGGAGCAGCTGTGTAGTAAGGTACTGCAGCAGCTTGTATGTTCAAAGGCTTCGAGGCTTTCAGCACAACTGAGAGTTTTAATAGAAATAGAGAATAACTCTAGAGAGAGTTTAGAGAGAGAGGGAAGCCTGTTAGGGGAGACCAATCTGAGTTGGATGTGGGGTTTGCCCATCTATTTATTGAGGTAGGGAGAGTCATACCCTAAGGAGCTTTCTTGTTGGGCTTGACCAAATATTATATTTAATGATTTTGGCTTCTTGGGCTATTGAGCTTGGCCTAATGAGCACCCTACAACATCAAATACAAACTAGGATTTAACCCGTGCGCTAAACCGAATCGTTATTGGTTTGACAATATGAATGTCTTTGCTTTGATTGCACCGAAACTTGGCATAGTAACCGGAAGAGAATACCCAAATACAGTATCGTTAGCAACCGAAAGAGAAAACTAAAAATATAAAGTGGGAGTTCAAGAAAATGATATAAAAAATTTAGGTCAAACGTAAATCAATAGAAAAGTACATAAAAATAAGAATAAAACGTATATATCTAACCCGACTCATTTCTGGGAAAAAACTACGTCAAAATGTAAAACAGCCTGAATTTATACAGACACGTACATAGAGAATAAAACTTAAAACTTTAGAACCTCGATGGGGGTAAGTGATAATGTATATAAAAATAAGAACGAAAAGTATTTTATCTTACCTGATTCATTTCAAAAGGAAAAAACATATATTAAAACATAAATCAACCTGAATTTATATTGAAACATACATGATCCACCAAAGGTAAAAAAACTGAGAATCAAACTTGCGTCTCCACCAAAGAACCCAAATCTTCCTATCACTAGCTAGGCCACAAATAGGGATTCAAGTCATCATTTCGATCTTGGTCGAAAATGTTACGAAGTTACTATTCAACTCATCTTGAATTTCTATTATTTGGCTATATAGGGTAAAAAAAAAAAAGCCATAAAGGGTCATTTAGAGGGGTCAGCCAATTTATTTGGTACGCAATTTTAAGACGTTCAATTAGTCAACACGTGTCTTTGAATGATTAGAACCAATTTGACTTTGAAACCTTTGACCGGAAAAGTATAACAATTTAACCAAAAGTTTCATTTGTGAAATTTGATCTACACTAAAAACAAACAAAACAAATTGTAAATGTAATTGAGTTATACAAGCATATGTGTTCACATTTGGACTTTAACCAACTTTAAGTCAAGTTTCAAATCAATATTGTTCATATATTCTAAAGCAAAAACACGCATTCGTTTTTTTTCCTTATTAATAAGTTACAACAGTCTATCTAGTAGAATTTTCTCTCGCATTACCGGCAATGTGTCCGCCCGCCCGCGCTTATATTGAAAAATTGTTGCTTAGAAATGTTTCTTTAAATGATGTAATGACTAAAATTTGAAAAATTTAAATCTGTAAAGAGCAACTATAGGGGTATTGTTTTCTGGTATAGATTTTTAAAAATATGGCCCTCTTTTTTTTAAAAAAAAAATATAAGTTTATATATATTAATTATCAGGTTAAATAAATAACTAGGCCTAATACTTATATCAAGGGTTTCACTTGTGAAGCCGTAAATTAGTTATCATTAACGGTGCTCATACCAAAAAACCAAAACGATGGCGATTTTTAAGGAGCCTGAAACGATAACTATTAAACGATTTTTGCTTCCGGTCATCAATACATTGGTATAAATTCTTCTTCTGTTCTCCAGTTGTTTAATTCCTCTTTTCCTCTTTTTGTGTGAATCTGATGGATTGTCAGTGTTACATCCGCAAATCACAAAGTGATTGAATCAGGGTCAGCTGAAACATAACTCTAGAGCTAGAGAATATGTTCTATTGGCAAATCATTAAATTTCAATTT
This sequence comes from Ambrosia x helenae, assembly GCA_030844895.1. Taxonomy (NCBI): domain Eukaryota; kingdom Viridiplantae; phylum Streptophyta; class Magnoliopsida; order Asterales; family Asteraceae; genus Ambrosia; species Ambrosia x helenae. Next base: position 18,891 of record JAUTDX010006502.1, read on the forward strand.
TGTTTCAAAAGGTTGGTAAATATTGACTTCAAATGATCAAACATGTTACTCCCCGTCCCATTTTTGCATTTTTTGTTTGTCCCAAATTAAATGTCCATTTCTAAGCAATTTTCAGTTTTGCCCATAAAAGACAAAACACAATCAATGATTTGAAATAATAACTTGAGTTTATTATTGTCATTTTACAACATACAAACAAAGATTTCTTAATATGTGTGTTTGTGTGCTCATGACATTTAAATTGGGACGGAGGGACTACTTGCTTATTGTGTAATTAGAAGATGCTTTGCTTTAGTCTTTAACAAATTATCTTCTTATTTTGATTCGTTGATTGATTAACTGATTATTTAATAGTCTAATTTGTTATTTTTTCTATTGATTTAGGAATTTAGGTTACAAAGTGAATATTTATTTGCTACTTTATTTATTGATTAATTTTGGAGTAGACATTTTAACAATGTCAAATCAAAACAGAAAGTATGAATTTGGTCACTCAAAACGGGTAATGAAATTAAACGAGTTTTTTTTAACAAAAATCACTAAAAGGATTAGTGGAAAGATTTATAGTACTTCCGGTCATTGATGAACCTACAAACATTGCTAGTCCCCAGTTGATGGAGGGTTTATATAAAATGATTTTTTTTTGTAAAGTGCCTCGATATTTTAGTTCATTTTAAGCCTCCAAATACGTTTAGCCAACCCTGAACCCATCCAACTTTAAAAGGAAAAAAATAGTTAGTGATACACAGCTAACCCAACCCTTAACAAAAAAAAACTATTGGGTTTGAAAGAACTATTAGGTAAAAGTTGATACCCATGGCATGATAGCCTATTGGTATCTTGAGGTAAGATAAGATTTAATTAAGAACCGTTCAATTCCTACAAGGGGGTTTTTCTAAGATTCATTGGGTTTTCTTCTTGAATTAGTGTATATGCATTATTGCCTAGTGGAGAAGGATCTGATCGAGTGGTTTCGCTGGTGGAAACACTAGTACACATTTCAATGGTCTATCAGTAATCCAAATTTGCCATTAAAAAGGTAAAATTTGATAAAAATGGTTATAACTAAATCATTATTTACGACTATCTATACTATTATATAATGCATTCTAGATGAGCGAAAAAGTAATTTAACTTCATCAGAGGAGGGCATCGTTGTAATTTACCTTAAATCTTAATACATTATTCAATATAAACATTGGTTTAAAAAAGCGTGCTTGAGGCGCGAGGGGCTAGGAAAAACGCTTTTTTTTTTTGCTTGAGGCGCTCAACTACATGAAGCGATGTGAGGCGTGCCTGAGGCGCCATAGTCAAAATTAGGGTTTTTTGGGCCAAAAGTCAAAATACAGGTATTTTTTTTAAAAAGATTTTTTTGTGTGTTTCAGCTTCAATGTATGTTTATTGAAGTGTTTAAGTGTGTTTTATAGTTATGTTATCGTGTTTAGGATTGTTTAACAAGTAGAATATGTAGTATTGGCTTGTATAAATATTTTTTTACTTTTTTTTTACCTTGAGCGTCTCACATACGTGAAGCTCTTGCCTTGCGCTTTAAGCCCCACGCCTCGGATTTTGAAACCAAAACTCCTCGAAGCGCCTCGCGCTTTTTTAAACCAAGATATAAACTTTAATTAATTAATACTTTGTTTAATAAACTTCTAATTCTAATTAAATGAATTATATGCATTTTCTCAATAATAAATTTTATACTTATATAAATAAAAAAACTAGGTAGAAATACATACCGTTGACACGACACATAAAATTAAAAATAATATATTCTTTTAATTAAAATAACGTTATTAATTGTATGTAATAAGAGTAAAATATTTAACAATTTATCATCTATAGAACTATATAATACATTCTAGATGGACAAAAAGGTAATTTAACTTCATTAGAGGAGGACATCATTGTAATTTACCTCAAATCTTAATACACATTATACATTATTTAATATAAATTTCTAATTAATTAATACTTTATTTAATAAAATTCTAATTCTAATTAAATGCATTTTCTCAATAATAAATTTTATACTTATATAAATAAAAAAACAAGGGAGAAATACATATATTATTTAAACAAAAATAATTAAAGAAATTTATAAAAACAAAATGACTAATAGTATTATGTTATTAATATAACTAAGGAGCAAATAAATAGATTTAACGTTATCTATTTCTAAATATTATACCGTTGACACAACACATAAAATTGAAAATATTATATTCTTTAAATTAAAAATAACATTATTAATTGTATGTAATAAAAGTAAGTTATTTAACACTTTATCAAATGCATTATATTCTTTAAATTAAAATAACAAAATTTAATATGATATGTAATTATATTAAGTTATTTAACTGTTTATCAAATGTTTAAAAAATATAAGTTATCGACTAAATCCAACTATAAACTATACTTCTTTTTGTACTGACGATCCTAAAAAGCATTGTATTGCTTATTAGGAACATTACATAAAAAATTACCCTTGCACTTAATATAATTTGAAGGTACGTGAAGAGATGGACTCGTTGCAATTATTATTAGATATTCGTATTGGTTCAAGTTAACTATTCGTGCTTTCGAATACATGAAATTTTTGAGAGTAAATGGATGTTTTAAGAAACTTATACTTCAATTTTTTTACAACAACACAGAAAAAAAAAGCCTGAAAAGGGTCCATTACATTAAATTAGCCTAAAGATAATTCTCTTTTTTCTCAAACCAGTTCGGGTTGAACAAGTTTGCGTTCTTTTAAGTTCTTTGGCCAAATCAGCACGAGTTAGAAACCAGAATGAGTAAAAAATAAACCAAACCTCCTAGAACCGACGAGTGTTGGACTAAAGCTTTTTTTTTACAATATTTTAGTTTGAGGTTTTTTTATTAGTGTTATTATTACTATTTCGTCTAAATTTCCATTATAACTTTCATCTAAAAGTGATTTGTAACGCCGCGTAACGCAAGATCACTTCTAGTATATCATAAGATTTTTTTTTACAGACTATAACCATGACTTTTGAAAATGTAAACTGATACATTTTATAAGAATACCTGAGCTTTCAATTTTATGTTACATACCTAAAAGTATAAATAAATCTTAAAGGATGAACGTACGTCCAACGTGAGCAAATGGGTCATGCTATTTGCACAACAACATTTTTCAAGTTTGCACAATTTTATAAGGCCCGTAGAGGCATATATGGGCTGTATAGGGTGTCAGTGCAATAAATGCTCTCTAAAAAGACAAATATATACGACCTATATAGAACTATATGAGCCGTAGAGAGGTGTATATGAGTCGTAGAAGCTTATATGGGAGGTATATGTTTCCCAATAATTGGGCAATCATTGGCAATAATTGCCCAATGATTTATTGGGTACATATGGGTCGTATAGGTCTATATGGGTCGTATACACAAAGAATATTTTCACCATGGTATTGTGTTGGAATGGATGTGTTAGGTTGGACCTTTATGGGCCGTAAAGATCCATACGACCCGTAGATAAGCCGCTTCTACGATCAATAAAAGACCTTTACGACCCTTCCTCAAACCATCTATGGCCATAAAGGGCTCTATGGCCCGTTTATAAGCACACCTCTACGGCCCGTAAAGGCCTATACGAGCCGCAATTATGTTTTTTTAATCGTTGTTTATTAGTTTTAAGCATGTTATTTGAGTTTTTTTAATTTTTTATTCATTTCTTATTATAACGGTAAAATAGCATAAACACAATTTTTTTTTACTTAATAATTCAATACACATTACAAAACAACGTTTCATCCATGTGCTTTACATGACCCTTTTAGTAGAAACTTAAACAGTACGGCAGAGTGCCGCCTACATGTGGCGAATTTGCTTCCTAAATCGAGCAGTCTCAGTTTCTCTACATAATTTTAGAATTTCATACATTTGTTGTTATCAAATTAAAGTTACTATCGAAACAATAAAAAATAACAAAATTTAATACCTAATAGTCATCTTTATCTTAATCATAAATTGTTAACCAAATATCAAGTCGTTTCAATACGTATATATCACAAAAGACCATAGCACAAATGAGTTGTATACTTGAAGTATACATGGATAGAGATTTAGTTAATCACGGGTCTTCACCCTAGCCGTCACCAAGTATTTGGAAGCCATCACTTAATTTGGGGTTCTTTTAATTCAATTCTTTTAGATTAATTGTTCGTATTTAGCAAATCAAATGATTTGAGTCTAGTAAATGTTGATCGAAGTTTGATCTGTTTATTTATAAATTATTATTCTTTAGTTTACAAACAATTTGATTGTAGCGGAAATATAGCCATAACAATCTCATAAAATACGCTCTTGATTCCTATTAGCTAATAACAAACAAAGAAGACCCAATATGTTACATATTAAATGGGAAAAAAAATATTGTTTATGCTATTTTACCGTTATAATAAAAAATGAAAAAAAAATCAAATAACATACTTAAAACTAATAAACAATACTAAAAAACATAATTACGGGCCGTAGAGCCCTTTACAAACCCGTAAAGGTCCAACCCAACACATCATTCTAACACAATACCTAAGAGAAAATATTATTTATGTCTATAACGGCCCATATAGCTCTATACGGGCCGTACAAGGTTACGCAGATAAAATAAAAGATTGGGTGAATAACAAAGCCGAGCAAAATAACTCGATGATGCACGTGCATGGCTATATGTATTACACAGTTACACACACCACAAATACAAAATGCCTTCAACAATTAAAGAAGTCAATTAGAATCCGAACTTTCTATATATTTCTTCCGCAGTCACATTGGTGGGTTTTTTTCTATATATTTGCTTCCATCCCTTTTATACTAAAGAAAAAACCAATAGATATTTCATGGATCGTGGCGGCACTTCAAAGGATGGCGAAGTGAAATACCGCGGTGTTCGGGCGCGGCCATCGGCAAGTTTGCTGCGGAGATTCGCGACATTAATAGGAATGGTGCCAGGGTTTGGCTAGGACATTTGCAACCGCGGAAGAGGCCGCTAGAGCTTACGATAGAGCCGCCTACCAAATGAGAGGCCCACTAGTACAGAATTGGTTATAAGGTGCTGTGGAAATGATTTGAAGATGCTATATTTGAACAGCATCAAATCATAGAGCATCAACAAAATGGTTCTTTGATGATGCTGCTGAATTGAAACACCCTCTTTAAATTCTCAACAGCACCAACAAATACATATCAAGCTGTTACAAAATGACTGCACCAACAAACAGAATGACTGCACCAACAAATACATATCAAGCTATCACAGAATGATGACACCTGGAACATATTAACCACATCACCAAAGAACACAATTATTTTTCCAGAAATTATATTTCCTTTCCAGTTTACTAGCAACACACAATTATTTATATATATTTCCCGCAACACACAATTATTCATACCAAAAGGGCAAACTAATATTAATTAACGTATCAAAAAACATACGCGTTTTCTGAATGAAAGACAAACGTATACATTACATGTTTTCCTAATGAAACACAAAAAAGTTTGCAGCCCAAAAATTGTTGACCCGTCCACTTCATACACTTAATAGCCATCGAAATCTTCAAACCTTGTAACCCGATCCGTAGAAATCACCTAACAAAAAAATAATGTCACATTTACAAAACTAGAGTATTTCAGCGACGCGCATTGCACGTTTTAAGAACAGGAATTCAAGAAACATACAATAAGCATAACCATTCAACATATATAACTAGCAAAATACAATCTAAAGCATAATTTAATTCAGCATAATAACGGTATAACCAGCAAATATAACCAGCAAACATAACCAGCAAGAAACATACAATCGCCTTAAGAACACGAATTCAATAAAAAACAATAAACACAACACTATCAGCAAATACAAACAGCAACATGGTAACCATCAGCAAAGCATAATGGTCAAATCTGATTACTATAGTTTGGCTGAATTCAGGACACATTTGACTTTTTTCACCTCTTTAGTTAGTCTATTTTAAGCATGACCCGTTCAAAGAAAAACAACCATGAGCACACTGTATTAATAGATATCTAAACATATTTATACCACATACACATATATAAACGAGTTTTATTTGACCCTTACAGATAAATTAACTATTAGAGTGTAATTTTTGGCTAACCTTGTTACGCTTTTGACGCTTTCATTCCGGACCATTAAACGCCTTGGAAATCAATTCCGGCATCAATCTTAAGACTAGTACTTCAATTTTTGATTGTGGATACTCCCCATCTTCTTTCCATAGCTAAAAACAAACAAATAAAAATCTTAGCTTATGATTTTAAAAACATATCCCTACAGCCCTATCCTTACACATGCACAATAATCACACAGGTGTCAATGGATAGGTCTATAAGCACTTCATAGTTGCCCGAATCACACATATGTATAAACGAGTTTTATTTGACACGTTAGAGATAAATTAACTATTACAGGGTAAATTTTGGGCTAACTTTGAGGCGTCTTTGACGTTTTCATTTCGGACCATTAAAACGCCTTGTGAATCAATCTGTGCATCAACCTTAAGACTAATTCTTCAATTTGAATTTTGATTGCAGATGTTTCTCACCTTCTTTCCATAACTAAAAACAAAGAAATAAAAAGGTGAGACTGTAAATACATATAATACAATAGACAAAGCATATGAATATATATACAATTCTAAATCATTTTAAACACTATAAACTGTTGATCACATATCTTTACCAAAATGCAGGTTGGTAAAGTATAGAATTGAACATGTGATGTATAAAAAAGGGCAACACTATTACAAATCCACTAATTGTTGAATATACTTCCATGAATTAACTTATGTACACACCATTAAAGCAAAATAAAAGCCCTAATTCACACAAAAAGAAAGCGTGATTGTCGAATGAGTGAGTGAGTAACAAACCTTATATTTATATAACCTTTTACCGGAATAGAACATAGAGGATAGAAGGATGGCAGTATCGCCACAACCACCGCCTTGCACTACCATATTAGTTCCTCGACTGGTTTTACCAAAAAAACATATCAAATCACCATGAACCAAAATCAAATGGAAGCAGAGGTTTATTTCTAGGCCAAACGAAAGTTTTTCTTTCTAGCAACCAAAATTAGATAGCAGTTCAGATATGTCTTTTTATGAATGCTTTGTTCTTTAAAAAGTCAACACTTTGTTAGACAATCCATATTATATACTTCACCCCTTGCATATGAAAAATCAACTTGTACTTCGTTATGTTTATCTTTCAATTATCATGTTATAACATTATACAGATAAGAGCATATTGTAGAGAATGTTGACAAATGACACCCACTTGCTGATGATCATCTTATAATAAATATCACTATTATTTATATGGCTTCGATGTGGACACCATAAATTCCTAAGAAAGATCAAAATCAATCTAAGTTTTATAACTCAATGTGAGGCAACAGGCCAAATTTCATATTAATGTCAACTCTAATAGTTATCCTACACATGAACATGTGGTAAATAAATGGACAACTACCACCAACAGACCATTTAACGAAACAGAAGAAATAGTAAATTAAGACTCAAATCAGTTTTTGAGCAGAAAATTTTTGTCATTAACAACAAAACGGAGAGTTTAAATACCTCATAGGAGATTGAGAAAAAATGATTACATAATTCTTATCACTAACAACAAGATAGAGGTTCAAATACAAAAACAACTACAGAGACATAATAGATTTGCTAATTAACACATATCTACCTTCCCTGCAAGTATCAGTTCTTGAGTTTACTTAACCAAAACTTCAATGAATTACTAAAACAAAGAAGAGAACACCGGAGATGATAATAGATTTGGGGTTTTTAAGGCAGTTCTTGTAGGTTTTGGGTTTTCTGTAGGTGGATAGGAGAGGTTTGGGGGTTTTTAGAGAGGATAGGAGAGGTTAGGGTTAGAGAGAAAAAAATTGCAGAAGATTGGGCGCTATTTTGTAAGAGGAGAGGTTAGGGTTATGGGGGAAAGATGTGCTCTGCTGAAATATTTGGGGGAGTTGAAATTGGAAGAGGGGTTTGGAGGGAATTTTTGGAGCCGAAAATTTTTAGAAAATTTTTTAGAAAACTCTTTACTTGGGTATAAATGACACGTAACGGTTCGAGAGATACTCGGATCAGCTCAAACGAGTTGAGTCTTAACGAGCCCGAGTTCGAGCCTGAAATATTACTCGTTTAGTTATCGAGCCCGAGCTCGAGCCTTACATACATAGCTCGTTTAGGCTCGCGAGCCTAAACGAGCCCAAACAAATGTTATATTTTTATGTATGCGATATTGTTCTTTTGAACATATTCAGTTTTAGTTAGTAATATTGGTGAGCCGAGCTTTTGCTCGTTTAAGCTATTGAAGCGAGATCGAGTCGAGCTTTTAGGTCGTTTAAAATTATTTTTAATTACCATGAGGCGAGCCGAGCCGAGCTCAAGCTCTTAGGTTTACTTTCAAGCCGAGCTCGAGCCTAGTCAAGCTCGGACTCGGCTCGATCATTTTACACCCCTGCTCTTTACAAGTTAAGCTAGTTAAGCTCATATTAAAACGAGTCGAGTTTAAACGAACTTGAGTTAAAACTGAGCCTAAAAGTAAAATCGTTTATCAAAAACCTTGAGCTTTGCTTATTAGGTTCGATCCCGGCTCGCGAGCCTAAACAAGTAGAATATTATATACTTATTATTTAGTATACTTAAACAATATAGTATAAATGAAAAGGCCAGGGGTGCAAACAAGTCGAGAGGCTCGAGAAAAGTTCGAAACGAGCCATATTAAGTCCAAGCTGAGCTTGAGCCTAAACAAACTTGCTATTTGTATTATTATTTTTTTTTCAATATATTAAATAATAAATGAACCAAGTTCGAGCTTGAGAAACCACCAATGAGCCGAGCTTTTACAATTTAATCAAGCTTGAGCTTAGGCTCAGCTCAACTCAGTTAA
>JAUTDX010006503.1:0-35803 GCA_030844895.1 Ambrosia x helenae
AATAGCTACTGCAATCCAGGTCGTTGTAAAGGAGACTCTTGACAGCGCCTACACTGAAACAATTAGAGTCTCCTCCACCAAACCAATTCCATCCATCTTTCCTCAGCGAAAACGAAACAGAGCTCACAAGCGACGCGATAAAAGACAGCCCCTCCAGTTCAGCTGGAGGATGGGTCTCTTTTTCCACTTCCATCCAAGACTATCCCTTCCAACCCGATCCACAACCTTGCACTTTTTATTACGATTCGAGCGAAAACAACGCATGGCAGATATTCTTTTAACGGGACGCTACCAACCCACGGGTCGAATCAAAAAGCGATATTTCTTCCGTTCCCCACCGAACCCCTGGAAATCTTCTAAGAGGATTTCCCGATATCAAGGTCTTAGAAAAAACCTTAACTATATTGTTCCACGTTCCGCTGGTATATTTGTTAACTGGATTAAAAATCCATTACTCTTACCCGAATGAATGGCGTCGATAACACTTTTTCCAAAGGCTGTTCTTTTCAACCTTAAGCCTCCATTCCCCATTTCGCATGGAGGGCGATATTGACGATTCTAAGTTTGGACAAACCAAGACCCCACCCAACCTTTTAGGACACGCTACTCTATCCCACGAAACCCAATGGATTTTTGTTATTACCTTCCGAGCCTCCACACAGGAATCTTTTGATCAAACTCTCCAAGTCTTTCAAAAACTTTACACAGGGCTTTATAAATCGAAAATAGTGAGACGGGAGACTTTCTAGGACCGATTTTATGAGCGTAACTCTCCCCCCTCCCAGTAGACAAGGTATTCGCCTTCCATTTAGAGAGCCACGATTCGAAAACCTCAACTACCGGCCTCCAGTTATTTATGCGATCATGTTAGCGCCCACCATGAGACCTAAGTACTTGAAAGGAGGCTTGCTAGCTTTGCAGCCCACAAGCGCTGCCATAGCCACAATCTCCGACCACTCAGCCCCAATACCCAAATCATGGACTTGTGGATACTAGTCTTCAATTCGGAACAAATATAGGAAACACCTCAGAATTCGGATCACGTTAACAATGTTGGATCTGTCCCATTCGCCCATAAATAATTGCATCATCCGCGTAGAGGAGGTGGGAAATAGTTGGCCCGCCGTTTGGAAATTGAACCCACGAATGATACCCAAGTCAATTGCCTTTTGAACCATACACGAAACGGACTCCATCACCATTAGAAAAAGAAAAGGAGATATCGGGTCTCCTTGTCTCATTCTTTGCACATTGAAATTCGAACGTAGGGGGCCCCATTCACCAAAACAGAGGATCTCACTGATCTAAGAACCCTCAAAATCCAAAAAAGCCAATGGTTTGGAAAACCCTATTTGCCCATAATGTCCTCAGAAAATTCCAGTTGACGTTATCGTATCCTTTTTTGAAGTTGATCTTGAAAATAAATGTCCGCCGCTTCTCTTTTTTGCACCAACCAAACATTTCATTCACAACCAACGGGCCATCGAGAATCAAGTTGTCTCTCACAAAAGCCAGTTGAGTTTTAGAAATCACCATAGGAATCACCTTCACTAACCAGTTGGCGAGGATTTTAGGATCGTCTTGCTAATGATACCGAAAACATTAAAGGGCCGATAATCGTTGAGGTCCCCGGGTCCTTGATCTTTGGGACGAGAGTAATAAAAGACGAACCATTGCCAATATTAATAAAGCCCTTATTGTGAAACTCAGCCATAATATTATAGAAATCGTCTTCAAACAAGACCCAAAATTTCTTAATGAGTCGCATGTTGAATCAATCCGGGCCCGACGCTCTGTCATCCCCAAATCCGAACACTACTTCCTTGATTTCATCCTTAGAAAAAGGCAACAGCAGTGCCTCATTATCCGCCGCTGAAATCTGTTTAAGATAGTTACTCAAGAACCTCGGGCGGATTGGGTATTTCTCTTCAAACTTACTTTTGAAGAACTTTAGGATCTCACGTTTAACCTCCGAAGATTTATCGACCCACCCCCATTAATATTCAGCCCATTGATACAGTTAGAGGCCTTTCTATAATTAATAGATCCGTGAAAAAATTTGGAGTTCTCGTCACCATCAATTGCCCAACGAATACGGGATTCTTTGTTTCAGGTCCGAGTTTTTACTGGAATCAATGCTTTTCAATACCTTTTTACTTTCCATAATAACCACTGCTCCTCCTCAGAAAGGTCCCTGGATCCCATCACCTCTTCCGAATCTTCAACCAACTTACGCGCCTCCGATTCGACCAACTTATCCTTCTTGGGTATCTTGTCCCTCCTCCCTTTAATAGGATCCCTGATATGTTTAAACTTGAGAGAAAGAAGGGTATCTGAAGGACCCACACCATCAAAGGAAGCAGCAGCTTCGAAAATCATCTCGCTAAAACCCGGCTTATCCAATCATGAGTTAAAAACTCTAAACAGTCTCGCCCCAAAGTTACTCGACGCCATAGATAAAATGATAGGACAATGATCAAAATGCACACTCAACAGAGCCCGAAGGCAGGCGTCCCGGCCACTTGAAGAAAAAAATCCACATTGACCAAAAACTTGTCAATCTTACTTAGCTTCTTGCCATTATCTCTAACGCAAGTAAACTGTTTACCTTTCATATTATACTCAAATAACCCCATGTTTTCAATGAACGAGTTGAAAGCCCTGGCACAAGAAGCCTTGAAGGACAAATTCCTCCTTTTTTCAGGATACCTAACCGCGTTAAAGTTGCCCATAACGATCCACAAACCCTCCTCATCCACCACCTGAGTAATTCGATTCCACATAGTAACTTTAGCAGTTAACCACCGAGGAGCATAAACATTGACTATATTTAACGCCTCGCTGCTACCTTTCAAAACCCCTTTGATCAACAGGAAGTTCCTATCTTTTATAGAGGAGACACAATCGAATACGGACGGGTCCATAAAAAGAGCAGGCAGAGAACCCACAAACTCCATACCAAAGTTTTTGTTTCCCCAAATAGACGCCCCGATTATCAGGACACGTCGAGCATTTTCGATTCTTGAATTGCGACAAATTGGACTCATACTGTTTCCTGATATCCTTAATCCATGGGGCTTTGTCCACCCCCCAAACCTCTGGCATTTAATTGAAAGAAAGTTCATAATTTAACCACATTGTTACCTTCACCAAGGATAGCCTCCATGACAATATCACCATGGTGCATAAAATCTACACCCAACAAAGCCCCCACAGAAGAAGTCGCCTCAGCCTCGTCGGCCAGAGTGAGTCTAGATTCTGGAACAGACGAATGAGGAACCGGATCTTGATCAGCATCCGAATTTATCAAGCCTTCCCCTTCCAAAACATGTTCTTCAATGCCCATACCTACATTTAAATCGATCATATTTTCTTCCTGTTGCTGAGAAAACATCATTGAGGACTGAGGATTTAGAGAAGAGTTGCAGGTTTCAATGAGCCTACTAATGTCGAATGGGTCATCCGGATCAAGCCTAGAGCGTTTCTTGGGCCTGTCTTCCTTTGGGCTTATCTTCTTGCCTTGGGCTTACTTTTAATAACTTTCCCGCGGGCCCTTTGAGATTTACCAGAAGCATTAAAAAAATAAACCTTGTTACCTGCTTTGTTCAAGGAGCCATTACTGTGGGGACCCAGTGTTATTATTTCATCCGACAACCTAAGTTCCACCCATGTAGAGGCATGCAGTCATTCGACGTTTCATTTACCCATCGGCTATTCAGGTCCCCCTTCCAAAACATCGTCGTTTGGAGTCGCCTCCCTAGCCGGCCTGCTCCCAACCACCATTCCGACACAATCCGGCTGCCAATCCCCGACCTCCTCCACCACCCACCCCCGAGAAAGACTTATCCTTCCATTTCAGACTTACCACATCCTCAATCCTTTTCCATCTCCATCCAGGAACCCAACACAGTCAATTGAGAGATCCAAATCCTTTGGACCCATCTGAGAGGAATGGGCCACCTTACCATATAGCCTGGCCACACTGTGTCGAAACACTTCGTTAGCAGCTAAATGAAGTGGAACACCGTGGTATTTTCAGTTAAGCCACCCGTTCATACGGCAGAACTTGACCCATCCAGACATCCAAAACCGAGAACCAACTCTTCCACATCGTTGCGTTAAGAACGAACTCCGATGCTCTCCTAGACTCGTTGAATTTAAACAAACAAGAGAGAACACCGATGTATTGGATTTCGACCCCGGAAACACCCTCCAACATGAACAGTTTATCCAATCTAATCAGGGTCTGCAAGTCTTTCGCTTTTGTACCGACAAGAGCTCTCCCATGTAACTCTTCGAAGGCCACAACATTATTATGAATAACCAATGATTTGGGAGGAGACACATCAGTATAACCAACCTGGTAGGTTCCCATGCATCTTTTCCCATCCAGCATCTCTCTATAAGACTAGTCACTCCTAGAACTACCTCCACCATTGTTAATGGAACTCCGATTTTGACAACCATCTTTTTCATTATTTGCATGATCATTTGACATCTTATGATTTGTTTGCAGTTTCATTTGTTGATGGCTACCTCATAGGTATACTTCCCTCAAGCAATCCATTGGAACAATCATTGAACTACTTAAACTATACTTTCTATAATCACTAGAAAAGGGTACAAATGTTGGCATGCCTCGAAGGTTTTGATCCATTTGGCTCTTCAAGTTATAACCCGAAAACAAACAAGGTATAACTCGAAACCTGGTTGGGATCTCACTAAAAATAAACTTGAATCAATCTGAAGTATAATCAACCAACGTCGTATCACCCAACTTGATCAATATTTAACTAACTTGACCCACTAATTGTTTAATAATTCCTGCCAAAACTCCAACCCAAACTGCTTGCTCAAACTAAATCTTCTCGGCCTAATATTCCAACATAACTTGAATGATTTTATAGCAAAAAATGACTTCTACAAAAACTTTGTCGGGAGGAAAACAGTTACAATTGATAAAGCTCACACATTTTTTTTTAATCGCTAACTTTGAATTAGGGACCCAAAAATACCTTTGTGAATTATATAACCCGGTATCAGATCTTCACATTCAAATCCTTATAATAAGTCCACTTTAGAAGTGACTATCTCAAAAGATTAATCAATTTGTCAAACTAAATTTGTTGGCTTAATTAAACTTATAATTTGTCCACTCAAAATCCCTTGTAAATCAATCAATAATCCAATAATCAATAGGCCATATATAAAACTAAGGGGTTGTTTGGTAAGCCTCTTAATGAAGCTCTGAACCATTCAGCGCCGAATGATTCAGCATTCAGTGCGTTTGCTTCAACTTCTGAATGAAATGGTTAAGGCTGAATCATTAAGACTTGGGATATTGCTGAACCATTAAGCACTGAACTAGACTGAACCTTAATGAGACTCTCCTACCAATGTGGGACAAGAAAAACTAACCATTAAAAGGTCCAACTTAATGATTCAGCACTTAACAATTCAGACCTCTTATCCATTCAGTCCTCTTAATTATTTAGCACTTATCCATCCTACCAAACAGCCCATAAATCTGATCGAATAATAATCCAGTCCAAAATTGACGGAATTTCAATAGTTATTAGGCTCACATTAAGTGGCTAACATTTGCAGCTGAAATTAGTTTCCATATGCTGGCCCAATCTGACAAGCACCAAATAATATTGCAGCCCATATAGCTTTTAAATAAATATCACCTGCCCACCTTTGAATTCAAAGCAATTTTTCAGTTCAAGATGTTAAATAATTTTTGGGTCAAGTTATGCTACCCAGTGTAAAATAAATAAGAAGGGTGAGAAGGATACCAAGAACACAATGAGTTACGAGATATAACACAATGGGTCACAAGATATAACACAATGTTAAGGAAAAAAGACACAATGAATCGCAAATATGACATAATGACAAAAAAAAAACATAATGATCTAACACAAATTCTAACAACTACAAGTTAAAAATCCAAAAAACAAAAACCTAAAAACTAAGATCATAGGGTTCGATGAGACGGTTCTGGTGCTACTTGAATGAGTTCAATCGGAGTCTGTTTGATATCTTTCCCTATGACTTCCTATTTTTTTACAGTGTATTTGATCATAACTCAGCCTAAAATAAACAATACTCAGTCCAACCTCAACTTTAAAATCCCAATACTTGAAATTACTTACATCTCAAGCAAAGTCGAAATTCCACCTTACGTGTTTAGTAACAAGTGATGAGCAAGTTTTAAACACTTGATCAACGATTTGCATCAAATGTATCTACTAACAATTAATAAACTATCGGTCCCAATGGAATTTTGAAATGCATGTGTAGCTGCCCATCCAACCTTTAGAAACAACCAGCCCACAATAAGTAAAGCCACGTATCGTTTTTGTTGCTGGAAGACCAACCCAATTTTAATTTCAACATAAAAGCCCAACGTCACTTTCCTAATCACAAATCCATGACCCACCTTTGATTACAACTCAGTAACCCAAAAATTACATACATACATACATACATACATACATACATACATACATACATACATACATACATACATACATACATACATACATACATACATACATACATACATACATACATACATACATACATACATACACACATACACACACATACATACACACACATACATAATTTTAGATGAGACGCAATGTGCACACCAAATAAGATAAGAACAAATAATAATGGTAGTATTAAAAATTTGATTTTGATTGTTTTTTTTTTTTTTTTTTTTTTTTTTTTAACCAAACTCGGTTATAGGATTTCTTTAACCATAACCAAACTTTGATTATGGTTACTCGGTTATGAATTCGGTTATTAACCAAAAAGATCTAATAAAAACTAACTTTGGGCTAAAGTATAAAATTTAAAAGCCAATTGGTCTAAAGTGAAACCTACCATGTTGGATTTAGTTTGGCTTTTTTTTACAAGACAACCAAGATTACACTATTTAGTTAAACTACTAATGGGGAATCTCTTTTAATAAACTGATGGGATTGGGTACTCACCACTGCGCAGAGCATACCCAAACCCAGAATACAATCCCGCGGAGCAACGCCCCGCGCACAAGAGAAACTTCTCCAGCAAGCAAAGCAGCAACGACTCTCCTACAATCACGGAGTAATGCTCGCGCGCATAAGCGGTAAAAGCGGTAATCGTTCCATGTTTCCTATTTATAGCTATCTCTTAACTACTTTACTAATATAATCTTTGGGTAGTGGAGACAACCCTAATCGGGCCTGGCCCATTTACGATTAGGGTTTTGGGTAATGGTGGCATACGTCCACCTCTATATAAAGGATCATATCCTTAATAGAGAGGACACTTTTGGCTAACCCTAAGAGCTATCACACTTGATAGTATCCCCATTCACCCACGTTTTTGTTATAAACTACTACCTCGTGTAGTCGTCTCCCTACCCACTAAATCTTACTTGCAGGTTACTCCAATCCAGGAAGTGCTAGTGAAGGATCAATCCTGTGGTTACATCTAGTCTATCATCCCTACTAGGAGGTTAGACTACTTTGTTTCTTCATTGGCGCCATCCGTTACGGTTTACTAATCTTTCAAACTAGTGCCAATGGATTCGGGAGCCGAACAACGTGCCGATCCCATCAACGTTTGATGATGGAGTCCAAGCAAATCAAGATACTAGAGCACCAACGACGGTGACAAAGAATGTGAATCAGAAGCAGGCTGGCACAAACTTTCAACTGTTTGCATCAAGAAAGCCGGCATTAGCATCACAAAAGAAAACAGTTGAAGAGCCTGTGGAGGATCCGGAAGAATGGCTGGCTCAAGAAAGTGCCAGGACAATAGCAGAATACCAGAAGAAACTGATAGCAAAGGCTCGATTGGAATCAAGAAAAACTCTGTCTTTTGATACTGAAGACGACTCTCAAGAGGATGAACAACCTGTTGTTCGTCCTACAGCCAAACCCCGTCAGGCGGTACGTGGTGGAGAACGTGGTAAAAGTACTCACAGTTCAGGACCACGTCAACCTGAATGGGGAACCCGATGGCTACGAGTCCGAAAATGAGATCACTTCTGATCCCACTTATAAGCCGCGAACGAAGTCTGTAGCAAGCAATCAGACTAACCCAGACGACGACCTCAACAAGCCATACTGTCCTAAATCGTTTGCGGAAAGATCAAAATTTTGTGCAAGAATCGCACTGGCACCCATGCCAGTCGAATGCAAGCTGCCGAACACGATTGGAAAATATGATGGCTTGCGCGATCCCGACGATCACCTGCACGCATTTGACTGCGCAGGAAGTTCTAAGCCATGGCCGGGTTCAAGCTGGTGCCACCTGTTTGTTCAAACCCTAACGGGCGCGGCACGGGTTTGGTACGAAAGTTTGCCGATGGGAAGTCTTGTAGACTTCGATGATCTGATTAAAAAATTCAAGAATCACTTCTCCCACCTTCGGAAACACAAAAAGGACAAGGCTCAGATCTTGTTGTGCTCCCGGAAGGACAACGAGAGCTTGGAGGATTACATCATTCGCTATAATAAGGAGGCCCTACAATTGGGGTGTGGCGAAGAACTTACCAGGGCCGCATTTATTCACGGAGTGCGGAATGACGATCTTATGAGATGCCTGACGGGAAAGGAAGGTATTACATAAACTTACCATTCAAGTTTGGTTCGGTTTTGGTTATATCGGTTAACCAAAGCCTCATAACCATAACCGTTCGGTCAGTTAAAAAAATTTCAAAACCATAACCATTAGGTATGTCGGTTATTGGTTAAAATCGATTCGATTATATTGGTTATGGTTCGGTTAACGGTTATGGTGGTTAATTTGCTCACCCCTAGTTCTCGTAATTTTTAGAGTTATGAAGATAGGCAAAAGAAAAAAAGGCAATAATTTATGCCCTAACAATATTCTATCCTAAACTCCTAGCCTATTTTGATGTTGGAATGATAGTGGTTATGGTAATCACTGCATATGCCTACGGTGGTGGCATTTAAATTATAATGAATATAAACAATATCAGTAAAGACTAGATTTCGGAGAATTTAAATATGTAAAATCGGGTATAATAAAATATAATAACGGTTCAACGTTTAGAAGTCATACTTGATTGCAACTATAAAACAAGGAAACCATTTCTATTTCAAGGATTGTCATGCTCGCACGTTGATTAGAAAATAATAAGATGGTGCGCTTCACGAATAGTTTATGTATATAGTGTGTGCATATATATATATATACACATACAAATAGCATTTATGTCACACCCGATCATCCATTGCATCATCGAGAACAACCATGAAGATTGGCCCGATAATGTGTCTCACATTTGTTTACCTCTTGTCAATCTTTATGTTGTCGGTATCAGCGTTAAACGATCCTTCGTTGTTGCATTCTCTTAAAGTACCAAGCCTACCCGATATCTCATCCTTTGAGGACGATCTTTCATACTCTTATATCATAAAAGCTGTCCTAACGTCGAAGGCATTATCTATAGGAAAGTAAAAGAATGGGTCAAGAGAGACCCTACCCTTGCTCCTAGTCTCATGAGACTGCATTTTCATGATTGTTCCGTTAGGGTATATTACCTTTCCCCTTTTTACCACGCTTTGACGACCGCACTTAAACAGTCAAATTTTACAATCGTATATAAGCGGTAGCAAATTTTGGCACCATTTTATGACCCACAATTGGAGGCGGTCACTAACTGTGATTCGCAAATTGGTCGCTATAATAGCGATTGTTTTTTTGGTTGCAAATGCCTACTTGTGTAGCATTGAACTAAATGAAGTAAGTATATGCACTATTAGAAAAGTGACATTTTGCAACAAAATTTTCTTTTACGGAAAAAAATGCATCACAAATTTTAACAAAATTGCTACTCATTTATGACTACAAAAAACTATAATTTTTTTAGCAAATTTGCGATAAAATATATCTACAAATACATAGGAAATTGCGTAGGAAATTGGTCACAAATTTCCTACACCATGTTTTCGTAGGAAATGCGTTGAAAATTGCATTACAAATGTGTAGGAAGTGGTTTCCAACGAGGTTTTTTTTTCTAACATCAAGGTTTTGTTGCAAATGCGTCACAAATTTGATGTTTAATGTATTTTATTTTTGTAGGGGTGCGATGCTTCCATACTATTAGACCATAGTGGAAGCGAAAGGTCCGCAAATGTAAGCAAATCATTAAGAGGGTTCGAAGTGATCAACGATATTAAGGCTGAACTTGAGAAAAAATGCCCTAAAATCGTCTCGTGTGCTGACATCTTGACCACTGCGGCAAGAGATGCCACTGTCATAGCCGGTGGAACCATTTTGGGCAATACCCTTTGGACGGAAAGATGGTCGTGTATCCTTAGCCAAGGAAGCTACGGCAGTACCTATGGGCCGTGAAAGTATTACCCAACTTATAGAGTTTTTTTCAGTCCAAGGGACTGAATGTTCTTGACTTGGTTGTTCTCTCAGGTACCTCTCTTAGCTAAAAGATACTCACTTTGCTAGTAGTGTTCAATTAGTTATCTTGATTTCGAATATTAACAAGATAAGACAAATTGGTTTGTAGGTGCGCATACGATAGGAAGGAGTTCATGTGAGTCGCTGCAATATCGTCTATACGACTACAAGGAACAAAGAAACCCGATCCATCCATCAATCCTGAATATTTGAACTACTTGAGAAGAAAATGTCGATGGGCGTCAGAAAATGTGTATCTTGACGCGACAAGCCCAAACAAATTTGACACACAATACTATCACAATCTTAAGAAGAAGATGGGGCTCTTGTCAACAGATCAATTGCTCTACTCCGACTCAAGGACTAAACCGATCGCAGATGCTTTGTCTTTCCAGTCATCACTCTTCTCCAACCAATTTGGTGTCTCCATGGTCAAGCTCGCAAACATTCTTGATTTCAATTCTCAAGATAATGGTGAAATTCGTATAAATTGCAATCGTGTTAACTATTGACACGAAAGAAGAAAAAAAATATTAATATGGTATATTAGCGCTTGTTAAATGCAAAAATAATGGGCGTGATTGTTACATTTTTTGGCTGACAAGCTTAAACGATTGATTGAAATGTAATTTCTAATTGTAAACTGAATTATATTGATTTGTGCTTTTATTGTTATCAGAAATCATTGTTTAATTTCTCAGAAAACAATTAAAAGTATTTCCTAATCTCCAGGCATTATATCCACTATATGCTTTTAAACAAAAACATGATCGTGTTATCGAACCATTTACAAGTACTAGCTTGTTACCACTACAACAAGTATGTGTAAAATGAGTCACTCTGGTAAAGACATAAACTTCAATATTTGTAATGCGAACATAAAATGAGGCACTATTACCACGAGGCTTGAAGGGGTTTTAGTCGTAATAAAGCGACATCTTGATTACACCCCTAGTAGACTCCTACAAAAAGTAAATGCAACTCTATATATATCACTACAAATTTAAATCAAATCCGTTTAATTATTTTGTTTTTTTCTATTTTATAGTTACTCTTTTTACCTTTCTTGAGGCAATATATATACTACAAGTATTTGTGTGCAATAACTAAACTAGATTATTGTTAAAATACAACTTTAAAAAAATAAAAATAGCCAGGTTGTTTCGAAACGATTCCAATTGCAGGCCATAGTTTCAAAATAGCCAGGTTTTAAGCTTATTGTGCAATTCTACTCCCCAAAACTCTCTCTATGGAGCACCGCCGGAAACCTTTTCCGGAGGCCATCCAACGTCGTATTACGAAGATTTTTGTCACAAACTTGCCGGAGGGATGTAGTGGGTCTGATCTTGCGAGTCATGTTCGTGAGTTTG
Source organism: Ambrosia x helenae (assembly GCA_030844895.1). Lineage (NCBI taxonomy): Eukaryota > Viridiplantae > Streptophyta > Magnoliopsida > Asterales > Asteraceae > Ambrosia > Ambrosia x helenae. The sequence goes on from JAUTDX010006503.1 coordinate 11,814, forward strand.
GACAGATTTTTTATTTATACATTGCGAGGAATAGAGATAAAGGGGGGAACCGGTTTGGATTTCTATCCATGCTGGACGTAAAAGACAATATGGATCTACTTTGGAACCTGAGAAACATTCGTATGGGGAACAACAAGTTGTGGTTTAATGTCGCTCGTTTTGTCTTAGAAGATGGGGAAGTTAACATGCCTAGAGTAGATCCACCTGTGAAGAAGCAAACTTATTTTAATTTCAAAGACGGTACGGTAAATCAGGGATCCAAGTTTGAGTCGGGGGAGATGTCGTTCAAGAATATGCTCGTCAGTAAAACTGTTAAAATTGATGATCAAGTAATCGGTTTTTCTGGTTTGCATGATCATGCTATTGTTGGACGTATGGTTGATGTGGAAGCAATGAAGAGTGTTTACTTGTTTCTACATGATATTTGCCCATGGAAGTGAAGCCTCCAATTTAAGAAGAAGATAAGTTCAAGGACCAGAGACTTGACCGCGGTTTGAGGAGCCCGGTATATGCAAGGCCCTAGCGGAGTACCCCAGGTGGACGCACGCCGGAGAGGTTTTGCATTCTACTCAGTAGTAGCCCCCGCTTCTCTATAAAAGAGTCCACTTCAAGATCACTCTTCTCCTCCTCACAATTAATTAAACTTAACTATTAATTGTACTAATAAACTTAACTACTTATTCAGAGGGTCCCGAGATGTGCATATTTGATCTCTCTACTATTTTTATCTTTTTCATTTATTTTATAAAACCAAAACCTTTTTCAAAAACTATTTTTATTAAAAGAACCCCTCCGTTTTATTTTTCTTTTCAAAACCCGATCAGTTAATCGATGAAAGGTTGAGTAGGGAAAGTGCTAACTCTAGAATACGATACTCAATACTTACCCTAGAGAATATACTATACACGTCAGGTTCTCTGCCTATGTGTTGGTTTTAGTTTCTAAAATAATTATTGTTTACTTTATAAATTTAAAACTTGGTAAAATCGGTTTAGTAAAAATCAATCGTTTACCCTAGTTTTGGAATTAAAACATCAAGCTTTTGGCAACGGGGAAATTGTAAGTCCCGAATAAACAATGATATCAAGTAATATAATCAGTAGGCGGAATCTAGTGATTATATGATTCAAGAACACAATAAAAGATTGATTAACAACCTCAATAGCATACGATCTCTAAAGGATTCGTCTGATACTAGAGAGTGTTTTAATTGAATGTAAAACCGCTAACCTAACAAATGAATAGAATAAAACATTATATAGGTCTTATGCAAGGTTTGGCCCACATGGCCTAGCCCAAGCCCAAGCCCAACTTAGAACTAATGTGTTCTTGACCCTAACACCTTAAATAACTAAGAACCCAAGTGTTCTCGGTCCTAAATAGCAAAACACAAATATGGATCATCGATATCTATTTGATAGCGTCAGTCTCACTATTATAGACCCAACAATCTCCCCCTAGACTGATGCTATCAAGTGGTCTTCATAACTTGAATGTAGCATTGTGATCTCCCCCTATATTGTTGTTGGGGTGTTGGTGTTGTTTTTGTTGAAAGTCTTCTTTTCTGTACTATCAACCTCGGGCCTTTTCTTCTTCTCTGGGTGTAATATCCACACTTGGATTATCATCAGCATTTGCTTGAACTCTTGCTAAAAGAAGATGTGAGAGGAGGATTCTCATAACTCTTTTCCTTTTCAATCTTTTTCTTTCAAGCAGCTTCACAGGTACTTCTTCATGTGTACTTTCATTATCAGAATATGCAATTATATCAAGTTCTTCTGACTCAGGTACATCTTCTCTTCACGATGCTTCATGCTTGTCAGTTACTAGAAATCAATCTTCATCAACCCCTGTTTCTTGAATCAAATCGAATTCTGCACATTCTCAAAATATTGTAAGCAAAAATTTAAATATAACAGAGGATCCAGTATCGTGAACACCTAGTACTTCTGAGTACTTTCATATGAAATTTTCAAAAATTTTGATTTCTTTCACTGTGGATGATCGGTCAATTCTTGAAGAATGGTTGATTTCATAAAACAAAACTAAAATAAAAATAAATTTAAAAGCAAAACAATAAGAATAAAAAAAAATAAAAATAACCAAACTTTGTTATTCTTATGGGAAAATACCACTGTGATTTAGACTCATGCACACTTATCAACACGGATCTACTCCAGTTGGTTCAAGCAATTGCCAATATATTTGTCCACTTAAACTTATTGCCTTAGACCTTCTTGTTAGACTGTCTGTGACTAATTTATCATGTTTTGGTGTATTAATTATGGACACTCGAGCAAGTTACAATCAAATCCAAGAATTATATGCGGTACACTCTATCATGCAAGCAGTTTCCCTACCACATCTTTTCACGATGTATGTTCTAATATCTGAGATCTGGACTGGGATTTGATTGAGAAAAGAAAAGAATAGATCTTTTATCAGAGGTGGATATAATGTACAAATCTAATGATTTCTTAACGATTTCAAAAGATATAGGTTTTTTGGGGATTTGGACACTAAAGGGCCTCTTTTTGGATACATATGATCTCTTTTGGATTTTATTTCATTAAAAGCCTTTGGCCTTTTGCATGGACACATTTGGTCTCTTTTGATCTACAGCACGGTATGTACTGGTCTTTGCTTACACAAAACAGAGTAAATACCGGAGTTGTTCAGAACAGATCTCAGACCTAGAACACAGTGTGTATCGGGACATCACACTAGCAGTAAAATAGCTAAGCACTAACTCTAAGTGATGCTCCTTACTGAGGTCATACGTTGTCTTCAAGTGCATCACAGGTAAACTTATTTTTACAGTCACGAGAACTATGCCTATTGACATATCACTTTCAGAGCCTAACCGTTTCAGTTCTGGCCTTACATGAGTCTGCCTTACTCACTAGTGAAAATTCTTATCACTTCCCGTATGATGCAGCAATTCAGCAGAAAATAATTCTCCCCCTAAATTTGTGCATTGGGAGAATTAATGTACAAATTTATGTACAAAACGAAAAAGTTTTTTTTTAGTCATCGAAACGAATGACTCTCAGAAGAGCCACAAGATCATTGAATCGGGCTCGCCCACTGGCTTTATGAACAAATCCGCCACATTGTTATCTGTGTGGATTTGCTCCATGGTGATTAATTGTTGATTGTAGGAGCACTGATAAAATAAATTTTAATAGGATATGTTTGGTTTTTGAAAAATAGACATGATTTTTGACGATTTGAATTGCAGCATCATTATCACAGTAAATAGGAGTTTCACGAAATTCCAAACCGTAATCTAGCAATTGATGTTGCATCCAGATGACCTGAGAGTAGCATGCAGAAGCAGCAACATATTCCGCCTCAGTGGTGGACATAGAAACCGTCTGTTGCTTTTTGCATTGCCAAGAGATAAGCCTGTCCCCAAGATACTGACATCCAGCAGTGGTGGATTTCCTGTCAATATCACAACCACCAAAATTGCTGTCAGAATACGCATATAATTCAAAGGGAGATCTCTAGGATACCAAAGGCCAAGCCTAGGTTTCCCTTTAAGATACCTAAAGATTCTTTTAACAGCAATAAGATGAGAAAGTTTAGGAATAGCATGACATCGAGTGCATTGACACACAACAAACATAATGTCAGGTCTACTGGCGGTCAAGTACATCAGAGATCCGATCATGGACCGATAAAAAGTCTGGTCAACAGCTTCCCCTTCAGAATCAGAGGAGAGTACCAGACGTTCAGCCATAGGCATATCAGCACTTCAACATTCTGTAAACTGAAACTTGGTTAACACATCATCCACGTATTTCCCTTGATGGATAAGAATTCCCGCGGAGTCTTGTCTAACTTGCAACCCTAAAAAGAACGCCATCTCTCCCAAAGAACTCATTTCAAACTTCTTTAGCATCACTTTTTCAAACTCCTTACAAAACTCCTCACTTGTGGATCCGAAAATAATATCATCCACATAAATTTGAACCAGAATCTGATGCTCCCCCACTCTCTTCAGAAATAGTGTCTGATCAATGACACCACGAACATAATCATGAGCCAGAAGATGTTTAGTCAAAGTGGCATACCAGGCTTGAGGTGCTTGATGTAGTCCATACAAAGCCTTATCCAGCTTATAAACATGATCCGGGTTCTTGGAATCCACAAACCCCGGAGGCTGACTGACATATGTCTCCTGTTTTATCTCCCAATATAGAAAAGCAGTCTTCACATTCATTTGATAGACGGTGAAACCCTTAAAGGAAGCGTATGCCAAGAAAAGTCTAATTGCTTCTAGTCTCGTAACTAGAGCATACACCTCATCGTAATCTAGCCCCTCTACCTGCCTAAATCCCTGTACTACCAATCGAGCTTTGTTTCGAACAATAACCCCACTATCATCCTTTTTGTTTCTAAATACCCATCTTGTACCCAGTTCTTTCTTTCCTGGAGGAAGTTTCACCAGCTCCCAGACTTTTAATTTTGTGAACTGGTTTAACTCCTCTTGCATTGCATCCACCCAACTTGATTCTCTTAAAGCCATTGTAATGTGCTTTGGCTCAATTTGAGAAATAAAGCATGAATACAAGCATCTGTTAATATCACCTGTTCGACTTCTTGTCATAATTCCTGAATTGATTGGTCCAATTACTTGGTCAACAGGATGGTTTCTTTGAACAGGTGCTAATACAGGATTATCGGGAACGATCTCGGCAGGGGATAAATTCGTCAGATTTTCTTGGTTTTAGTCAAAAGTAATCTCGGGATCTACAGCTTCATTCACAATCTCTTGCGCTGTGTCATCGGGAACGGTAGTTGGAGTGACAATACTTTCTTCAGGAATCGGATCTTGAATAGATTATCCAAGCAGATCTGGAGTAGATACTCCTACATCTGATGGTTGAGTATGGTTGAGTATGATTGTCAGCAATGGAATTTGACAACACATGTGTGGTATCATCTGAAGCTGTGACTGGGGTGATCGGGTTAGAACTCTGAGATGGTAGTATTTCTTCATCAACAATCACTAGAGGTACTACTACATGTGTAGAGATTGAATATGAACTAGATACTAGGGGATCTTGTGATAATTAATCTGCACAATCAGAAAACAAATTAAAAGATTTGAACAAAGTGGCATAATCATAAACCCAGTTTGGTCCTTGGCCTGCATCTGTTGGATTCTCTTCGAGCCACAACACATCATATGATTCGATGACTTCTTTGGTACTCTTTCTGTAAACTGTGTAAGCTGTCTTCTTGGCATACCCAACAAAATAGCATTCATCTCCCTTGGCATCAAACTTGGAATTAGACTCTTGATGTAACAGAGTGCAAGGACAACAACCAAAGGTTCTGAAATGTTTTACTGTAGGCCGTTCTCCATATAGAATCTCGTATGGAGTTTTCATCTGAGCTTTGTTGAGCAACACCCGATTTTGGACGTAACATGCGGTATTCACAGCTTCAGCCCAGAAAAATGTTGGTAACTGGGAATCAACTAGCATTGTACGTGCAGCCTCAATTAGTGTTCGATTTCTTCTTTCAGCAACTCCATTTTGTTGTGGTGTTCGAGATGCACTATACTGTCTATCAATCCCCTTTTCATCACAGAAAAGATCCACGACTGAATTCTTAAATTCAGTTCCATTGTCACTTCGAATCCCTTTCACTTTCTTGTTCGTTTGATTTTCGATAACAACAATAAACCTTTTAAGCAATTCTGCAGTCTCACTTTTGTTAGATAGAAAAATACCCAAGTGAAACGTGAAAAGTCATCAGTAATAACCAAGCAATATGATTTTCTGGAAATACTGAGAACATTCACAGGACCAAACAGATCCATGTGTAACAGTTGCAAAATTGCTTCAATGGAGTTTATTGTTTTCGAGAAGTGAGGTTTTCTGTGTTGCTTTCCTCGTGCACAAGAAACACAATTTTCAATGGTGATGAAATCTTTCACAGGTAAATCACGGACTAAACCACCCTTAGCAATACGATTTTAATTTTTCATGTTACAGTGATGTCACACCCCGCCCGGGCCGGGGCACTTATAGTGACCAGTCGGCGCAAACTTAAAGCGGAAACGTAATCTCATTACATGACTTGAGTATTTATTACAGCCAATGCGATCCAAATATCACCAAGCTAATCAAAGCTTAACTATAATAAGATGAACCGTCTAAAGTATTCCAACTCTCAGCTAGGAACTCCCATTCCTTACACCATCAACCTGTGATACATGCTCGAGTAATAAAAATACGTCAGCACACAGCTGGTGAGTCACCTAAACTGACTCATTAGTAAAACACCCCATAAACAATTTTATTGATCAAGTATGAGCTCTTTGCACGTCACCATAATCATATATCCGGCCTAAGCATTATATATTCACACATACAGCCTAGATACACCCCATGAGGCTGTAAGTGTATGTCCACGCATGGAAAATATAATGATCATTATAATATATATAACACCCTGGATGCCACACCTATGGTTCGATGCATATACATGATCAATCACCACCAAAACAATTTTATGAGCAAGTATCAGGTTTTGAAAATAGTTTAAGTAACTCACCTCTTTATCAGCCCTTTGCAATTGGCAACGCTAATATAACCAGGTAATATCTCAGGGTCCTGATACAATTATACCACCCCTAGGTTAGGTAACAGTACACCTAACTAATTATTATTATTATTACAGTTGGATATTGGTTAGCGCTATCTTATTTAAGCATGGATGATCAGTCCATGCCTAACTAAGGCTAGGCTACCCGATACCCACCTCTAATAATAATCCTAATACCTGAAAATAATAACACTACACTACTACTAATAATAATATTAATAAAAATAATAATTAACTAAACATAACTTAAATGTGAACATACCTCAAAACTATCTACGACAGGTTGATGTGGAGTCTCCCCTACCCGTGCTCCTACTCGTGCCCCTACTTGTACTTTAAAAATGACTAATAACAACACCCAACGGGGTATCGTAGGCACGGGATCCTCTTATAAAAGAGTGTTCCCAAAAACGTATATTATATCCTAAGTGAAATCTATAAACTCCTATTTATAGGCAAAGGGGTACTACAAAGTCTCTTCATTCTATCAATGTGGGATAGATTGTCCTGGGTGGCTGCTTGCTTCCTTTATTTAGTCGATGTGGGATAGTTCACTGTTTCCTTTTCTCTAATACCTTCAATATGTGACAGAGGTTCATTATTTTATTTTGCTTTTCTTTTGCATCAGTTACTTCACGAGTTACTATGTTAATAACATAGTGAATTCTTATGTTTTGATTTATATTATAATAGTATAATTAATTAATTCCGCTGCTTCACTTGTTTTACTCGTATCACTTTTAAATATGACATTTTACGAACATTCGAATATACTCTTAAGACGACCTAATTTTTATCTACGCGTCAACCTAAGCTTTATTAAAAACGGAGTAGGCTTAAATATAATATATAATATATTATATTATTACTAAACGGCCTCTTATAGCACAATTAGTTACTTAGATCTCATATCTTAAATAATCATGCAATTTGTCACCTACTCGCTAACTAATTTCAAATACGCAAATATCTATCTCACATATTATTGGTTTGTTTTGACGGTCAATGACTCGTTTCATTTACTAATAAATATGAACCAACACATTTTATTTATATACAAAAAAACGGGATGTTACAAATATACCCCCCTTAAATTAGGTTTCGTCCTCGAAACCTGTAAACTTTGAACAAATGAGGTGAGTATTTCCTTCGTCTCGCTATCACTCTTTTGTAATATTTTATCATTTATATGATCCAATATTCTAATATTTATTTTATCGTTTTACGATATAACTACTTTATCAGTTGTTTTATATAAGACCCCATGTCAAGATAGGCTGTCGCATACTTCAGTCCAGAAGATGGGCGTTCTACATTTCTTCCCACATAAGGATTCATATGGTGTCGCCATAATATTGGTGTAATAGCTATTACGGTAAGAAGGTTCGGTTAATGCTAAATGATTGCCTTTACTACTACTAAAGTTTATTATGTACGCAGGTAGTATACCTTCTAAAGCTTGATTGGTGCGTTCATTTTGCCCACTACTCATATATATTTGAGGTCTTAGCTTTCTCTAGAACCTTCCTCAAATCTTAAGGAGAACAAATATCTCCCTTGTATATAGCTCATGTAAACACATCGTGTCATAAGACAATCTACTCAGTATAAGGCTTGACTTACATTTCATTTGCCCTTAAGGATAGGCAAAGTGTGTAAATTTGGCGAACCTATCGATTATTACATAAATAGCATTGTGCCCAAGACTCGATCTTGGAAACTTAGAAAAAAAATCTATTATTTATCATCTCCCATTTCCTTCATGAGATTTCAGGTTCCTATGGATAGCTAAATGGTTTCAGACGCTCTGCCTTAACCTTTTAGGTAGGTAAGGTATTTTTCTACTTATCTTGTGATATTGCTTTTTATTCCTAGTTAACCATAATTAATTATTAAATCCTACATTTTATTTCCACTAGGGTATACGGTGTATTTTAACTTATGAGCTTCCTCTGGTATCATATCCCTACCTGCCAAAACTAAGAATCTCATATTCGATTATCGAAACTTAAGATACTATCATTCATAGATCCCAATAATATTGTCTACGAACCATCGTTTCCTTCATGATATGGTTTTCCATTAAGGCCTATCATTGCATTCTTAATTTAGTATCAGAGAGTTACCTTAACACCACTTCTAGATGCATGAAGTTTATTATCGGTTGGCTCTTTCTTTTCTAGTGAATGTATCCATGATGCATTTGTCTTACAATTAAATAAATGAGATCTACGAATACTATAGATATGTTGGTCTTATGGCACTACATACAACTCACATTGATCGTATCGTATCATGTCCTAACCTCCTGGCTATGGCTATCAATCACTACACCTCGTATCGTGTCCTGACAACGACCAATGTCGACGTGCTAGAATATATTAAACCTTATCGAGCAACTCCAACATTAGGTTTCTTAATTCCTCCATTGAAAGTCAAGGTAAGACAGTAAATGGCTCTAGCAAATATGAGTTGCCCCTGGGATCAAGTCGATTCCAAATTCAATTTTTTTCTATCGCCTGATAGTCTAAAATGACCTTTAGAGAATGCCTCATGAATTTTGGCTACTACTGGCACATCCATTAAATTCTTATCTTCCTTAGTCTCTGGTGCATTTACTAGTTAATCTAGTTAACCCTTCAGGTACACTTAATTGCCTTTATCATCATACTGAAACTTATGGGTTTACTAGGTTCTTCCCCTCGAGTTATTAAAGATTTCCCCTTTGGGTCCTTGATTTGAATTTGCTTCTTATCATCCAATATACGAGTTTGGCAAGCTAACCAATCCATCCCTAGTACTATATCCACCAATCCAAGTTTCATTGATAGCAAGTCTATAGGCACCGAGGTATTTACTAATTTAGATGGTATAACCCTTGATATAGCTTCCTTTTTCTTATTCCCTTCCATTCTCAACTGTTACTATAAGTGGTTTATCTAGCTTACAGAGAACCTAGTTATACAAAACTCTAAAAGGTTCACATATCAAACTTCTATCAACACCAGTATCAGAAAGTATCTTAGCATAGAAGTTGTTTACTAGTGTCGTACCCATTATCACGTCAAGATTCCTATGGCTTCTTCAGTTTCTATATCAAAAGCTCCCCATCTTGCTCTATCGGGCTTTGCATTCTTTTACTTCTTAAGGCAGTAATCCTTAAAATGTCAAAAACACTTACGTGGTCCTTTGCAATAATGACTGGTATATTTGGCTTTCTTAGAATTTCTATAAACTAACTAATGACATGGACAAGAATGTCCTTTTCCACATGTTGGGCATTGAGGTGCGGGTCCATGTCTCCCTATATAATCCCTAAAATTGGATCTCCGCTGATCCTAATTATTATCCCATTTCCTCTTAATAACAACGTCTAGGATTTTCTTCCAACATATCCCAAAAGTGATAGTTGCTTTGGTTTCTAATGCCTCGGCTTGCAAGGCCTACCGTCCTTGTACGTGCGCCTGGTTGATTGGATATCAACCATTGACACATTAATCTTTTCTAGAGGATTCTCAACTAATTCCCCTTTGATATTTCTGACTAAACTCCTAAGAGAGTTTTATAGATCACCGAGTAGAAAAATAAAACATCGGCTTCAAATGGCTTCCTTACTCCACTACAAGTTGTCTTTGGGTCACTTCCGAACCTGGTTCTAATTAACTATCATGGGAAAGTAGAGATACCAAGTTTGGTTAAGTCCCTTACTTGATTACACCACTAACCTGTCTAGGGTATTTTATTCAGGCCTTATATCGCTATATATGCCTTACGTATACTGTGGTTTCATTTAACACCCACAGATATGTGTACTCCTCTACACTACACATTAACTGCTGGCATACTTAAATACATACGCTAGACAATATATACAAATTCCACTGGTTAACTTGGACATATAAAATCAACTCTCAATTTACTTATTAATCACTTTCCACACAAGCAAACAAATGGGTATAAGGTAAGCATGATATGCTCCACAGATACACCTATATATATATATATATATATATATATATATATACAAGTTTTTAGTATCCAAGTACTGGAGCTCAACCACATTCTTAAAACTCTGCCTACTATTTTCTGATTTCAATACAATATGATGTTTGCGAGATCATAGCGGTATCATTCATTAACCTTCATGTTGGCCAGGCATGAAAGCAATCTATGATGCACACCATGATACTCCCAACTATCATATGGTCCTTCCATCATAAAGTTCGGCATACCAATCTTATATATCCTCTATTATACTAGCCTCTACCTACCAAGACTAGCACTTCTCCTTGGCTTACAAGTCCTAGTTTAAGTCTAGATACTTCAATAAGTACCTAAATCTCTTAAACTAAAGCTCTGATACCAACTTGTCACACCCGCCCAGGCCGGGGCACTTATAGTGACCAGTCGGCGCGAACTTAAAGCGGAAACGTAATCTCATTACATAACTTGAGTATTTATTACAGCCAATGCGATCCAAATATCACCAAGCTAATCAAAGCTTAACTATAATAAGATGAACCGTCTAAAGTATTCCAACTCTCAGCTAGGAACTCCCATTCCTTACACCATCAACCTGTGATACATGCTCGAGTAATAAAAATACGTCAGCACACAGCTGGTGAGTCACCTAAACTGACTCATTAGTAAAACACCCCATAAACAATTTTATTGATCAAGTATGAGCTCTTTGCACGTCACCATAATCATATATCCGGCCTAAGCATTATATATTCACACATACAGCCTAGATACACCCCATGAGGCTGTAAGTGTATGTCCACGCATGGAAAATAGAATGATAATTATAATATATATAACACCCTGGATGCCACACCTATGGTTCGATGCATATACATGATCAATCACCACCAAAACAATTTTATGAGCAAGTATCAGGTTTTGAAAATAGTTTAAGTAACTCACCTCTTTATCAGCCCTTTGCAATTGGCAACGCTAATACAACCAGGTAATATCTCAGGGTCCTGATACAATTATACCACCCCTAGGTTAGGTAACAGTACACCTAACTAATTATTATTATTATTACAGTTGGATATTGGTTAGCGCTATCTTATTTAAGCATGGATGATCAGTCCATGCCTATCTAAGGCTAGGCTACCCGATACCCACCTCTAATAATAATCCTAATACCTAAAAATAATAACACTACACTACTACTAATAATAATATTAATAAAAATAATAATTAACTAAAAATAACTTAAATGTGAACATACCTCAAAACTATCTACGGCAGGTTGATGTGGAGTCTCCCCTACCCGTGCTCCTACTCGTGCCCCTACTTGTACTTTAAAAATGACTAATAACAACACCCAACGGGGTATCGTAGGCTCGGGATCCTCTTATAAAAGAGTGTTCCCAAAAACGTATATTATATCCTAAGTGAAATCTATAAACTTCTATTTATAGGCAAAGGGGTACTACAAAGTCTCTTCATTCTATCGATGTGGGATAGATTGTCCTGGGTGGCTGCTTGCTTCCTTTATTTAGTCGATGTGGGATAGTTCACTGTTTCCTTTTCTCTAATACCTTCAATATGTGACAGAGGTTCATTATTTTATTTTGCTTTTCTTTTGCATCAGTTACTTCACGAGTTACTATGTTAATAACATAGTGAATTCTTATGTTTTGATTTATATTATAATAATATAATTAATTAATTCCGTTGCTTCACTTGTTTTACTCGTATCACTTTTAAATATGACATTTTACGAACATTAGAATATACTCTTAAGACGACCTAATTTTTATCTACGCGTCAACCTAAGCTTTATTAAAAACGGAGTAGGCTTAAATATAATATATAATATATTATATTATTACTAAACGGCCTCTTATAGCACAATTAGTTACTTAGATCTCATATCTTAAATAATCATTCAATTTGTCACCTACTCGCTAACTAATTTCAAATACGCAAATATCTATCTCACATATTATTGGTTCGTTTTGACGGTCAATGACTCGTTTCATTTACTAATAAATATGAACCAACACATTTTATTTATATACAAAAAAACGGGATGTTACAAGTGACCAAGACGGCGATGCCATAACATAGTATCATGTTCAGTGGTTTTAGAAAAAAGACACAGTAACTCTTCAGATGGTTTCTTATTCGTATCAATGATATATGCATTACCCCTTCGTTCAGATTTTAAAAAAAATCCAGTCTTCAGATATCACAATACCTGGCTTTAGAACAAAACAACCTTTATTTGTAATGTGAGTTGAAAAAACCATTGTCACAAATTTGAGATACGCTGAGTAAACTATGTTGTAATTGAGGAACATAGTTAACATCTTTAAAACTTAAAGCACCATTTGTAACAGTACCTTTCTGGATAATCTTACCCGACTCTCCTCCAGCAAAGGAGACAGATCCACCATCGAAATTCTCTATGTTGGTCAATTGGGATAAGTCTCCTGTCATGTGTCTGGAACAGCCACTATCAACATACCAAAGTCTGATGATATTCCTCCATAGCCGTTCCTACACATGTTGCAGGATCAGTTAGATTTAGGTACCCAGGCCTTAGAAGAACTGGGTTTCTTATTATTAGCAAAAGTGAATACAGTTTCAACATTAATGGTTGAGCATGATGAAGAATGTGACTTGGATTCAGTCTTTTGCTTTGGTTTCCAATTTAAACATTTTCTTTTTGTTGACTTAATATCATGTCGAATTTGTGATTTTGATTGAAACTTATGTTGATTTATTTGAAAAGCATTTCGAAGTTTCTTATCTCGAATCCAGTCTCCATCAAAGGGCTTTGCCTTAGATTTTACATTCTAGGCATTATTAAATCTTTTAGGGCCCGAAGTATTATTAGTGAAGCTCCTAGGCATAGCTTTCTAATGTTTCTGATGATTTTGTCCCTTGTTTGTATAGACACAGTTTCTTGCTATATGACCAAGTATCCTACAAGTGTAACATGTTTGTCTTTTGAGGTAGTGGGTATACTGGAATCTGTCAACACAAGCTGATCTGTGTGAGCTTGACATCCCTTGTGCTACTGGTTGGTAGGTTTTCTTCCCTGTTTTAACATTTCCCTGTTTACAGCAGTTAGCACATTTTGCATATTTTGAGGTTTCTAATTTTGAATTTTTGTTTGAGTTAGCTAAAACATCTTGATATGCATGTTTTGGTGGCATGTATTTGTCACCTGTAATTTTTACAGCTAAACTCTTTTTCTCATAAGGACAAGCATTAGGAGATAAAGCAGTGTTGTTAACAGAAAATAAAGAAGTTTTCATGCAATCCGAAACACAAGGTTCAACGCTCTTAACAGCAGAGCTCACACACAAGTTTGACTTAGCAAAAACATTTAAATTGTCTTTTAAAGAAATATTATTCAAATCATCAGAAAAACGGTCTTCATCAGCTTCAGTCCAATCTTCAACTAAAATTTCTTCTGCATAAGAAGAAGAAGCATTAGAATCATTCACACATTTAAAATCAGCATTTACTTCTGTTAATGAGCCTGTTCCAATGATTGGTGACTCAACTGTGTTCTCTGAGTCAGATTCATCTTAAGTTTTTGACTCACAAGATGATTTGGAACATCTGTTTGAGTTAATAGATCTTGCAATACATTTAAACAACATCGATTCAATTGATCCTATTGAACAATTAGATTTAATTGAAGATGTATCTTCACTCACATTTTCGGCACAGTTAATTCTAGACTTTTCATGACCTCTCATTTCATTGCTTTCAGATTGAACAAACTTAGTAGTGGGAACATTTTTAAGTGAGACATCATAATTAAGTTGTTTCATGTGTCCTTCTGGTGCGGATATTTTAATTGGCACAGACTTAACTGGTTCCACCTCAATTCTTTTTCCATACACCATATTACCCTCATTTTCTATTTCCTCATCTGTGAGAGGCAGCCCTGTATAATTGTGGTTGTAAGGAGGTGCAATTTCAACAAAACCTATACCAGCTCCTTTGTTCTCTCTGTACTTAAGTTTTGAACTTATCATTTTCTCAACGTGCTCACTAGAACAATCAATTTTTCTAAAGTGAAAATCAACATTTTCGAATTTTGATTTTAAAGACTCTAGTTCAGCACTAAATTCATCTATAACTTTCTTCTGGTGTAAGACAAGACAAGATTTATTGCTTAGGTCATTATCATGTTGAATTGCATCCTTTTCTAAGGCTTCTAACCTAAGTTTATAAGCCACGGTTCGACTATTCAAACATGATATCTTTCCTTTAAGCTCATCATTTTGTCTAACCAACTGAGAATTATAATCTATGTAATACCTAGCTTTTTCTGCACAAGCATTTGAACATAAATTAGAAAATACCTCAGGTGAAGCTAGAATTGGATTTTGATTGATGTACGCCATGAATGCATGAAGATCATCAGTTGTTACATTGCATGCTTCCATAGCTTCCTTAGTTGTCATCTTTGAGTCTTCTCCAGATTGAGTCAACATAGCAACAATATTCACCACTTCAGAGATATTCAAAGCACTTATCTGATCACTCCAATCAAAATCTCCTCCCTGCTGAGCTACCAATGCTTTGCTTGAGTTAGCACTGGCAGCTGATGAACTATGTCCCCCAGTAACAGCCACACTTCTTTCACTGCCTTCATTTTCCACTTTAGGCTCCTTGCATTCTGGAGCAAAGTGTCCAGGCTTGTGACAATTGTAGCATCTCATATGTGCTTTATTGAACCATACACTTTTGTCCTCCATGTTGTTCCACATGTTTCTTCCAGTCATTTTAATGAAGTTTTTAGCGCTGAACACTGCCATTGCCATTTGCCAAGTAATATCCAACTCTTCTATGTCTTCAGGATGAATCTGCTCAAATTCAGATGTTATAACATTTGGTGGCACCAATGTTCCACGCTGATATGCTTTATAACAGTTCATGAATCCAGCAATTAAAGCTATGTTCTCCTGAGTTTCTTTTGAAATTTGAGCAGCTTGTACAACAACCTTCTGATCTTGAGGTTTTGGAGCAATAGAACTTGAAGCAGCTTGAGTGTTTGAACCGGTTGAACCTACATTTTGGTAAGCTGATGATGGAGGATAAGCCGGAACCTGAGATCCTGATTGAGATATCAAAGCAGTGTGGAGCTACTAGATCGAGCCACACTGTAGCTACTTGAGTGATTTAAAGCTCTCTGCTGATCATCCATTTCATATGACCTGATGGTTGCAATTAGCTCTTGTAGTGGCATTCTACTCAAGTCTTTGGTCCTTTTGATTAAGGCCACATTCATATCCCAGTTTCTTGGGAGAGCATTTAGTAGTTTCTTGTTGACTTCAGAATTTCCTAGAAAAATGTCATTTGCCCTCATCTGAGTGTTTAATGCTATGAATCTAGCAATCTGATTCTCAAGTGTTTCATTCAAAACATAGTTGAACAAGTTGAATTTCTGACGTAGCATGTCCTTTCTGCTTTCCTTGATGTCATCATTCCCTTCATAGGCTTGAATCAATGCTTCCCACAGTTCTTTGGCATTAGTGTAATCACGATAACCATGGCAATCTCAGGAGATAACCCTTGAGTCAGAATAGAGAGTGCTCGTGTGTCCACATCAGCTTTTGCATAGTCTTCTTCATTCCATGATGATTCTGGCTTGACTTCAGTAGTCCCCTTTGCTTCATCAGTCACATAAGTGATCTGAACTGGTCGTCTCAAAATAGCTCGCCACAGTTTTGGCTCTTTCCCTTTAATGTGTTGAATGAACCTGAATTTCCATTCTGAAAATGAATCCCCTTCCATGAGTCTGGGGACCCGAGTGCTGGTTCCAATCACGTTGTCTAGTTCCATTTGTTTAGCATTGGCAGCAAGTTGACTTTGTTGATCCATTTCACGAACTCCTGTAAACCTTGAATCCCTTGATATCAAAACCGAGCCTTGAACAAGCTTCAATGGCTCTGATACGAATTGTAAGTCCCGAATAAACAATGATATCAAGTAATATAATCAGTAGGCAGAATCTAGTGATTATATTATTCAAGAACACAATAAAAGATTAATTAACAACCTCAATAGCATACGATCTCTAAACGATCCGTCTGATACTAGAGAGTGTTTTAATTGAATGTAAAACCGCTAACCTAACAAATGAATAGAATAAAACATTATATAGGTCTTATGCAAGGTTTGGCCCACATGGCCTAGCCCAAGCCCAATCCCAACTGAGAACTAATGTGTTCTTGACCCTAACACCTTAAATAAGTGAGAACCCAAGTGTTCTCGATCCTAGATAGCAAAACACAAATATGGATCATCAATATCTATTTGATAGCGTCAGTCTCACTATTATAAACCCAAAAGAAATGATATCTTTTTAAATACTAAAACCACTCACATCAAAGAATTGACACACTTTAGCAATTTATCTACTTTTCAATTAAATGGTTAGTGACTCATTTTGTCTTCTTGATCTGCCGCAATGCACAGGGTCACCCAACTAGGTATACTACACCGACACTGATGCCATGAATAAGAAAGCTAACCAAAATATTATACAATATATCACAAGAGGATTAATAACTTAATAGAAAATAAGTACCCGCGTTTTAAATTATCGGAGTCTTCGCATCGCATGGGTTCTCAAAACTCAAAAACAAATACATGACTAAGAGAATAACTAACCCATCTTATAAGGGATAGTTATCCTACGTATTCTTTTAAATCTAGAAAGTATACAACACATAATTGATCATAAAGTATAACACAATATCAAGCACAGTATAACAAAATACTGATGAAATATGATACAATGACGAAAATAAAAATATACAGTGAGTAAAACAAAAATTCTAAGATTTATAATCTAAAAGTCGAAAGGCAAAAACTTAATATCTAAAATTTAAAATCGTATAGTTTGATAAGACAATTCTGATTGCGCTTGAATGAGCTCAGTCAAAGTTCATTTAATAACGTTATTACGCTTGAATAAGCTCAGTCAAATTTCATTTAATAACATTCATACGATTTCCTTATTATAGACTATGTTTGAACCATGGCTATCTTAATAATTATAACTATAATAATAGGCGTCCGGATTTGAACAGTGTTTTTTATTTTAACTTGATTTGTAAACATGTTAAATACTATATTGTTTGATAATATAAGCAATGGAATATGTGGTGCAGTTGGTTACGGTGTTGGTGTGTTTCGGCTGTTGCTCCGGTTCGAATCCCGTTATGGTCCGTTTTACGTCCATTTTTTTGGTCCGTTCTGAAAGGGGTATATTGGTCATTATGTGGTGTGTTTTAAGTACGTGTCATCATCTCAACCTTCTCATGACACATATTGATATGGTGTAATACACCTGTCTTTCCCGCTTATAATCATACATACGACTTAGAGAGGCACAGAGCCAGAGAAGAGAGAGAGACAGAAAGTTGACCACCACCATCATAACACGACGACGGCGGCGTAAGACCCGTCGCGGGCGGGAAAACCCCAAATCCTCCCTCAATCATTCATGTGGTTCGATTGTCTGTTACGTTTACCGATCTTCATCATTGATCATTCAAAGTCATTGCCTTCATTTGAGGTGGAAACTATGGTACGTCATCTGATTCATAAACAGAGTTTATTATTATTGTTATCATTATTCATCTGATTTATAAACAGGGTTTGTTATTATTATTTTTATTATTAGTATTATTACTATTATTGTTATTATTATTATTGTTATTATTATTGTTATTATTAGGTTTAGGGATGAAGGATTAAGATGACCGATGAAGCAACTAATGTTCAGGAACATAACAGCTGAGGTCAAATGAGATTTAGGTCTTACTGTTTACAAATCTCGCGTTTTATTACGATTACTTGGGTTATGTGTTCACTGAACAGCTTATTGAATGTTTTGTTTTTTTAGGTTGATTTCGTGTTCGGTTGAATAGATTGTTGTTGTTATGTGATTTGATTAAGCTCTCATTCGTCAAACCATAAAGATTTAGTTAAGCAATTGCTTTGCTATGTTTTGCTTTTGCCTATATGAATGGGCCATGTCCATGTTTATTAGTTCAAGTGAGCAAGAGTATAGGCATGTTTCATGTTCATGTTCGTTAGGTTAATTGGTGATGATCTAAAACGCATGTTTATACCAATGATTTGAAGCTTGGTTCTGCTTTGAAACTCAACATGTAATTATTATAACAATAATACGTCACTCGGTTTATAGAATCTCTTATTCTTCACTGGTACCAACATCAGTTCATAGAATTACCTGTTGCGGTCTAGATTTTGACTCGTCACGGGCAGGTGACGTTCAAAGCAATATAGATGTTACCTACGTAAGCTTCAAAAATCTTGGTGCCAATTTCTGTAGATTTTTTTTCTTTCGCAGCTTTTCTATGGCCAATTATTCTGATGGGTATGAGATGGCAGTTATGAGTTATACTTTTTATCCACAAATAGTGATGATGGCGTGGCGAGGATGGTGGATGGCAGGTTTATACTTGCAACCCTCCTTGCAGCCAATGTTCTTAGTACACTGTGAGCCTCATTAACTTTTCCCGTGTTATGTTGTTTTCATATTGTTGCTTTTAGGCGTCCGGATTTGAACAGTATTTTACATTTTCCTTGGTACCAAGTTGTATAGATTTTTGTTCTTTCACGGCTTGTCAATGGCCCAGTATTCTGATGGGTATGAGATGGCAGTGATGACTTATAGTTTTTTCCACAAATAGTTATGATTGCGTGGTCAGGATGGTGAATGGCAGGTTTATACTTGCAACCCTCCTTGCAGCAAATGTTCTTAGCACGCTCTGAGCCTCATTAACTTTTCCAGGATCATGTTGTTTTCATATTCTTGCTGTTACACACCCGGCTTTGAACATGTTTTGCATTTTTGCTGGGTATCAACTTCTATATATTTTTGTTCTTTCACACCTTGTCTATGGCCAAGTATTCCGATGGTTATGAGATGGCAGTGATGAGTTATAGTTTTTATCCACAAATAGTGGTGATGGCGTGGCGAGGATGGTGGATGGCAGGCTTATACTTGCAACCCTTCTTGCAGCTAATGTTCTTAGCACACTCTGAGCCTCATTAGGTTTTCCCGGATGTATTCTTTATGTTAGATGGTTGCGCCTGTGGTTCTCGCATTGCACACAGGTCACAGTCGTTCATTTGTGGCATTTGGGGCTGTGATGATGATTTAGAAATCATGTGATCATAAATCATACTTACTATTAACAATCAAACTGATTTGAACAGTATTTTATCCTGATAATGATGTAAGAAGGTCTATTGGTGTGTCAAATTACTGATAACGATGCTCTACATATGAATGCAAACACATAATACACTAAGTTTTTGTTCACTAGAGGAATCAAAAGTTGTTGTGTGGTGTGTAGAGAAGAATGAGGGAGATCAAAAGATAAGTAGTTGGTTCACATAAGAAAGTGGGCAAATAGATACGTCAATCTTCCTGATAGTTGGATCGGTAGGTGCACACCATGACTTGAAATGTCAGTGTCCTAATCCCATCAACTGGAAACCCATCTGGACCACTTAACTATTTTTCAGTTCCATGTTAACTTCTTTTTGGCACATGCTTGTACAGGAGACTGCAGCCTTAACTGTTTGTGTAATCATGATAGAAGATAGTGTATGTTTCTTGGAGCTTAACGTTCCACCAAGAAGAAGAATTAAAGACAATTTCTGGGATTTTCTACGTGGATATGGATACTTTTATGGTGGTGAGGGCATTACTCGGACATTACATCCTTCTGAGGTAAAAATTAGATTACTTTATTGTTGTTATAATATAATCAGTTTTATATTCAAAGATTTTTAATTGTTTTTATATGTTTTGTGAAGAAAATTGCTTCTGTATGGATTGTAGTTTCAGTTTGTGCTCCCATTGTGTAACTCATCATTAGTTTCACAAAATTTTACAGGTCCTTTTTTATTAACTAATTTACTATTTAGCTTTCCCGAGTAAGGTTAACTTATTTAACTGTAGCTATATATATTTGTGTGGTTTCTTTTAGATAAGGAGGTATATATACAAAGATGTTTTACGCTAAATAAAAGCTACACACCCCCCAAAAAAACATGTAGGGTGAGTCAGACTTGATTCCAACGCTAATATTACTCGGGTTACGTCGCCTTTCAAGAATATGTGTGCTCTATTTTGGTGAAATTTTTTTTACGATTACACTTGTCCATTGACTGATTTAAATGTTGAGTATTTTTGCGTTTTTTTTAGGAGGCTTACTGTGATGTTAATATAAGCGAGTTGTGCGAAACTTTTAAATGTAAGTTTGAGAAGCTATTTACCTTTTCATCACACTTTTTTATTTTTCCTTATGCGCTAAATAGAGGTTTGGAATTGGCTACGTATAGACTTTAAGGCTTGCCTATAAGGCAGTTCTTGATTTATCTCCAAGTACTAATAGCTCTTGGAATAACGTCGGACCTTATCTATAAGCCAATTCTTACTCTTCTACAAGTGGTAACAACTCATGGAATATGAAGAAGGTAAGTCTATTTACAAACTATAAAAAAAATACAGCTACGCATGTACATTGCTTGATTTAAATGTCGGTTTGTTTATTATTTTGTATTTTTGCCCATAGCGGGCTTATTGTGATGATAATAACAGCGCGTTGGCCGAAACCTATATATGTAAGTGTAAGGAGCTATTTTGCCTTTTACTTACGATTTTGATTTTCTTATGTATTAAATAGAAATTGTGAATTTCATATGCATAGGGTTTAAAATATTTGATTACAAACATGAATAAAGAACATGTCAAACCTTACCTAGAAGATAGTACTTGCTTCCTCTCCAAGCAGTGGCAAGCTATGAAATACTAAAAAGGTACTTTTTTCCCCGCCAAGGTTAAAAGAAATAAAATGTTTTTTCCCATATATTTGCTTTGTTTATGTGCTAAACAGAAATTTGGCATTTGATATGTATAGACTTTAGAGGAATTCATTATGGTTAGGCAAAATAAAAGCGTATCGACTTGGTTGCTAATACAACCGATGTCTGAAATCTTACCTACAAGGCAGTTATTCTTCTCTAAGTAGTAACAACTCTTGGAATATGAAAAAGTAATTCTTTTTATTAGCCTGTGAATTTTCATACACTTCGTTCTGAATGACTTGATAAATTCAAAACAACACACCATTTGATGTAGCTCATTTTAAGTCATATCTATTTGACATGTATAAAATTGGCCATGTTATCAGTTTTAGCTTATTTTACATACATAATATTAATAGACTTTTCTATGCTTTCTGTCGTTTAGGAAATTCTGCAATGTGGGATAGGAGCCTCAGGCCCCAAAGACATGTATCGTGGACTAAGCTCACGCGACGGCCATCTCAAACATTGCCTGACCCTACGAAAAAGAAAAGAGTTGTATGTGATGAGAGGCTTCATTCTCTGTTTGGAAAGAAATCAATTCCTCGAATTAAAATACAAGGCAACTCTTGATTCTTCTCCAAGTAATAACAACCCATGGGGTATGAAGAAGGTAATTTTTTTAGCCTAGGTTAAGAGAAGTTGATTATTTTTTTGGTTTGTGAATTTTGGCAAGTTTAGGAAATTTTGCAATTTAATCGGATTGTGTATTCTGTAATGTAAATTTGTAATGTAATGTTTCTGACTTTTAACCATGTTCATAACGATAGAAAATAACCAATTACATCTATAGTTCCTTTCTGTTTTGAATATCATTATCCTACCTTATTTTGCAAATCGGATTGCCGCCGCTACAACGCGCGGCAAGATATCATCAAGGAGGTGTCATAGGATTGTATGCAAGCTAATCATGTTATTTATAAAATCTGCATAGCAAATTATTTTTGGGTTCCGCTTATTCAAAAAGTTACAAAACCATGATGCAAAACGCACAACGCGCGTTTAATAAACCTAGTTTTCTCAATTTACTTCTTCAAAATTTGCATAAGAAAACGAAAAGATATAATTCACAAAAAGAGAAACTCGTTAAAACATCATGGACCAATATTGCACTTAACTAAGCATCGACCCAGTTTACCATGTCCCCGATATAAAACCCTAGCTGGTCCGCCCAAACATAAGCAGCAAAAATGGCGAAATCAATGAGATGCAAGCGAGAGAAGAGACTAAGGGCCATTAAAAGAGAGACGGTGGCCCCACTCTATGAGAAGAAAGAAGAAGCCAAGTGATAGGTTTTACAAAGAAAAACCTACAAAACTTCCAAGAATAACAAGATGAGAGGGATCAAGCACAAGCTTTTTTGCGAATATTTTCTTCTCTATTTTTTTTATGCAGTACGATAGTTACAATTTAAAGGAAATAGAAAGCAAACATGGGTCCTAAAATTAAGATAGACAGGGATAATGCAATAGTTATGGTACCACTACCACTATCTAACTACATGCATGCATAATGTAGGAATTAAAATAACTGTAGCAGATCATGCACTACTTTTGTTGACCAGGTCAACAGCTCCTGGATTATTAAACTGTTCGGGTCTACCGGGTCGGGTCGGGTCATGGGTCCTATCAATACTCCCGCCTTAAAAAAATGTCCTTCTCCTCAAGGACGGTATGAACTTCCACGGGTCGCCATTCGACTCTCCCAAAAGCGTTTGGTGTAGTAACAGCCTATCGCAAATGTAGTTGCCACGGTGGTCGCCATTCTACTCTCCCAACGACATTGGGTGCGGTCTCAAAGGCGCGCCATGGTGGCCGCCACTTGCGTATTTCCGCTGCCCATTCGAATATACCTCCAAGGATGGTCGATGCAGGTAGTAGTATTGCTTTTGGTATGACTTGGTCTTTGCATGGGCTGGACTAGTTGTGCCAATCACACCCTTTACAACACTGTGCAAATGCCTATTAGGGTAGTAATTGTTGATTTGTTCATTTTCAGCAAGTAAAGATGGAGGTGATGTAAAAGGTTTCACGGATAACGTAGGTATTGGTGTTTGTTTTGATACCGGTGCGTGATTTGATGTTGGCGGTGGTGCATGAGAGTTTTTTGGGTTGTTTGGTGATATTTCGTGTTGTGGCGGGTTTGGTACCGGAGGAAGGTCGATAGCATTGCGGTTGTGAAAGATTTCCATGTGAGGTGGTCATGTCCTCGATACCATGAATTGAACCAAGAGAATGGTTCATCATAAAAGTACTCAACAACATAGGCAAACCGGTCTTCCTCATAAATGGAATACGAGGAAAAGAACCTTTCCAAATCACAAAGCCACCGGGCTGGATTCGAACCGGTGAAGCGGGTAGGATAGTGGAGTCATTGAGTTCTTCCAAAGTCATGTAGGCTAAGGCTCAATGAAAGCACCAATTGATAGGTTTTACAAAGAAAAACCTACAAAACTTCCAAGAATAATA